>MNCI01025456.1:995855-1009535 GCA_015680685.1 Gnetum montanum
TGATCCTGTTGAGAACTTTCAACATTCTCCCATTTAATTATTTCTCCTTCTTCTTTTGCTATCCGCTTAATAAGCTCTTGGAGTTGATGGGTTCGTAGCTCATATAGTTGACCTTGGGCATACATCCCGAGGGTCTCCCTTGTTTCATTACGGAGCCCATCTATGATATGGTACATTAGCCTCTCCTTGGAGAACCCATGGCCTGGGCAGTTGTTTAACAGTGCATAATATCTTTCTAATGCCATCTCCAATGGTTCATGTTGCGCTTGTTTCCATTCTTTGATTTGTCTTCTTAAGGTTGACACTCTCACATAGGTTTGATATCTTTCATTGAAAATTTCTACCATTGTTGGCCAACGTGGAATTGATTTTGGTTTTAATGACCTATACCGTACTTTTACTTGGCCAATGAGTGTTAGAGGAAAGAGCTTAAGTTTTTTCCACCCATTATCAATGTTGTTCCATGTACAGGCATCACAGAAGGCTTGTAAATGTTGTTGTGGATATGAATCATAGCCTCCTAAAAACTTGGAAAAGTTGTTTAAATCAAGAACGGGTAGACAACTTTCCTTACAATGCCTGCGGGCTATTCAAACAACCTCTTGTATTTCCATTAAGCTTGTAGTGGCCAGTAGGGGTTCATTGTCATTGGGTAAGTTATTCTTTGGTGTGTTGGGATGATGTTGTCTTCATTTATGTTTATAAGAAATCCCCACCTCGGGTTGCATACTCCAATATTCATTGTCATAATATTCGTTGGTTCTCCAATGAATTGCCTCACTAGATGTGGCATTATTATAGTCTTGTAGGAGAGACATGGTTGTGAAATTGTGTGTGAATTTATATGTGACATTTTTTTTATAATTATTTCTTTCTAAAAGATATATCATTAATTCCTATACAGCGACCTTGTATGATATAACTAATCTAGATAACTAGCATCATCCCCAGCAACGACACCAATGATGAGTAGCGAGGTACCCCTACGCTCGACCATACGAATATGAGTGTTCACGCACGATCCGATTGAACTCCGCGGACAGGCTAGTTATGGTATCTAGATAGTTACATGTTGATCGCAGTTCGCTGCCTTCCCACCTGGACTAGTATTTGCTTTGTCATGTATGGTTTAGTCCAGAGTGAGGCGTATGATGTGATCCTAAGCTAATGCTACTCCTAGAGACAATGGGAAATAATCTTGATTAAACTAATGAGTAATAGGAAATGAAGTCTAAGCTAACCTAAGTGTGAGGAGCATCTGTTCCTTAATCATCCGTACACATCTTGNTAAAGGTGCTGACAATTACAAGCATCACACTGCAGTCATGCACTTGGGAAAATAATCTAACTCCTACGGACATAAAATGCAAGGGCTTCACTACAACTACTCCAAGCCTGTCCAAATGAGGTAGAAGGCCCTCTTATTTATAGGTCGAGATAGGCAACTACGTAAACGGGGCCACGTCGACGTAGGAAGGCTACGTCGACGAGGCCACATCGACGCGGCCGCATATACGGGGTCCCATATATGCGGCCTAGTCAACGCATCGACTATATAGCGCTTCATCATCATCCATCCTATATCTACAACTTTTAAATTAAAACTATTATAATAAATAAGCCTAATAAAAATAAATATGAACAAAAGTCAAGGATTGTACGTATGTTGCAAATAGTACAAGGTGCTGAGGGGATTTTGAAACAAGGTGTGGACTCGATGACCTATCATCAATGTGTTGTTGGCATTATAGTGGATGAATTTAGGCATATCCCAAATTTGAGATAGCTTGTGTGTTCCTAGTGTGTATTTGCTGTCATGGTGATCACCTTTCACATGAGTGGCAGGGTCATCTACCATAAACTTGGGCAATAAGACTACCAAAATGGGATAGCAAAGTCTCCGTAATAATTGCTGCAGTGTTGGAGGCCAAGTTTGACAATAAGATCTTACTAAAGTTCTTTAGCAAAAAAGTTAAGAACTCTTTGGCCCCGAATCACAATCCAAGATTATATTAGGAGGCTAATTGTTCAATCCTAGTATGTTGATGTAGCACAAAAGTTCAACCAGCTCAATGACCATGAGAATGAATTTCAAGAAGGCCTTGCATAATCGAAAAATAACTATTAAAACACCATATAATAGTAAGCAAAAATTTAACAATAAATAAACAAAAAATGACACATATTTTGTCAATGTTCACATGCAAGACCAAACAACTAAATTCAAAGCTAAAATCACAAAAAGCAAAAATTCAAACTAGACATCTTTTCACCTAAAAACTAAGTAAAGAACCAAATAGCCTATTAACATTGATGGCAATCACATAGTTAAGGGATGCATAAGAAACTACATGAATCTTATTTTAAGCATTAAACTATGATAAAAACCCTACAATAAGTTTTAAACCATGATTAATAATGCATTAATAGTTGTACTTTAGTTTGAAGAAATTTTGATTAGAAATCTTAGTCTATAGTGAGACAGTTGCAGTAAAAAACTCTAGGAAAGCTAGATAAAAATTTCAAAAAATTCAAACATCTGTTGAGAACCAAAATACATCATGTAAATAACCATTAATGACCTTGAACATGACCAATAAAATCCAAAAAGTAGACCAATGCTACTAGTGTAGACTAGAAATCTCGCATGCCTGGCAACTAAAAACTACAACTATATAAGGCAGCAACTCATGTAGGCAAAAATTTGACAAAAATTTACAAAAAAAAAAATTCTAAGTCTAGGCAATGTAAATATACATAATTGAAAAAAAAAACAATTTACTTCAACATTGCAACAATAGGAACTATAAAAAATTAAGAAAATAGCCCAAAATCACTTTGAATGTTTTTCCAAAAAAAAAAAAACAATTTGTAGTGAAACAACTACGTGAAACATCTAGGAAAACTGTAAAACAATTTTTAAAAATTCCAAAACCTATGTAGAACCCTTCTACACTATTCTAGAAATCTCCAAGAGGCTAAGACGTTTAGAAAAAATTATTAAAATTTGTCAATGCTGTTAATTTTTACAAGGACAAGATACGTAAAAATTAAAAAAATCAATGTGCACTTGTCTATGAAAAAAATCATACATGATTAACCATAGCTCCAAAAATAGTGATTCAATCATCAATATGACTATTAAACATAGTGGAATAATCCTATGGCCTCAAAAATCAAAAATTCTACTTGAAATTCTTATAAAAAATCATAAACTTTGACTAGTTTTCAAGCCAAAAAAAATAGTAAAAAATGCATAGGATGGGCCAAATAAAAAATTTAAAATTTTGTATAGAAAGGCCCTAAGGCAAAAATTTCAACATTGGCACATCATTATAACCTAGAAACAACATTCAAGCCATTTAAAACCAAAATGTTTCTAACACATAGACCTAGGCAACACAAAACACTTTCATATTTTGGCCAAAAATTGGTAAAAAATAGTCAAAGAAGGGTACCTTACAATCATGCTAGAAGAGCCTTCACCAATAGATTGCCTTGGTAGGTGAGAAATGCCCCTGGAAGTAGCATCTACCTTCTCTAGAGTTGGATTCTTGTTGGCTCCTTCTCTCCTCTTTGAAATCGTGTAAGATTAGAGTAGAATTCTTTATTCCTATGAAGCTATGCTATTTGTGTGATGAGGTATAGCAAACCTATGTTGGCTATGGATGAACTATGAGCCAAAGAACAATTGGAAAGCCTTTTTTCCAAGTATTTGCTACAAGAACTAAGCTAGAAAAGATAGTTTACATAAAATTTGCAACGAAGAAGCCTTCTTATAGTTATGCGTTGGTGTAGCAACCTCCACACCCATAACACCTACACAACATCCAATGAACTCAATGTTCACATATGGAAAGTGAAAAATACACTAGGTTTACTTGGTTCTTAATGCCAAATAACCTTTTAGCCTTGGGTGGACCCCATAGGACACCTCCCAAATAAACCACCAAAAATCCCAATACATTGGGATTTACAAATTTAAACAAAAAATACACTAGGATTGATGTCCAAATACAACATGTAAATCTTGAAATGGGTTGCAAGCTCCAACCATGATCAAGGAACTTCTTCCAACCACCTATCCTTGACCCATTGTGGTCAATAAAGCCCTTATGCCAAACTAGAAATCAAGCATTGCCACTAGAGGATTCCAATTTTCGAAAGTGACCAAAAAAACACCTAAAACAAGATATTCTAGGCATTTATACATTGGATACTGGCAAAGATATCCTAGCTAGCATATTTTTACAAAAAATGATGATTATCAGCACTAACTAGACATCTAAGTGACCTCCAAATTACTAAACCAAGCCTCAAATCCTAATTGGAGCCTTCAACCACTCCAAACCCTAACAAAAGGTTTTAAAATTCACATTTCTTCCAAAGGTACGCTAAAAGGACCAATAAATACATTGTACAATGTATCTTTGGGTGGATGGGGCATAAGATGTATGAATAAAGCCTTAAATGACCTCTAAGATTGTAAACCCTAGCTTTAACACCTACTTGGAGCCTTCAGTGACCTTGGAATCCCAAATAACAATCCAAAAATAAGTCAAAACTAATTCAAACCTAGGAAGTACACTAGGATGAGCTAAAACTATGCTGGAAAGTGTATAAATTCAAAGGAAACTCAAGAACAAGCCATCAACTAGTCCAGTCAACCTCTAAATGCCTCACTCTAGTCCCAAAACCATGTTGGAGCTTCCAATAGTTATCAAACTTAAAAACTGAGGTAAGTAATGGTCAAAATTAGTCAAATCCTTCAAATATACATTAGCATCAACCAAACATATGCTATCTAGTGTATTGTTGAGGAGAAATGACCAAATCAAGTCTCTAATGACCTTCCATATCGCCAATTTTTAGCCTAAACCTTAGCTGCAGATACTAATGGCCCTGGAAACCTAAAAACCAACTCAATTAACCATCCAAACTACCTAGATGTTAAGCCTTCATCAAAGATATACTAGCATTAGCATTTAATATGCTAGCCAACATAGTTTGATTCCAATGGTAGTTTCAATGACCTTACGACATTCCGAATGGCTTGAAACTTAATTGCAAAAGCCTTGAACCTTGAAACCTAAAACCAGTGGCAACTTAACATTATTTTGAGCATGAAAAGTTCAAATTTCATTAAACATATGCTAGATCTAGGGAAAAATATGCTGGCCAACATATTTTTTATTTGGAGGGCTCCAAATTACACTTTCATTAACATGTTTTGGACTCCAAATAACCATTTTGCAACTTTAACATCCCTGTGCTACCCTAGGAGATTACTAAAGCCAAAATTTCAAGCCTAAATCATCAAGAAATAATTTGTTCCATAAAAATATGCTGACATCATCATTAAATATGTTGGCCAACGTATTTTCCAACTATGGGCAACATTTAAAGCTTTTAAAGAATTAAATCGAAACCAAAGTTGACTTATTTCCACTCCCAGTTCACTATACTGACATTTTAGATTACAAGAACCTAGAAACTAGCCCAAAAAACCCTTAGAAACCACATTTCGCCAAAAAATACATTGGGGCATGCAATAAATATGCTAGCCAATGTATTTTTTTGTGAAGACAAGCATATTTATTCACAAAGGCTTCATTTTTGCCTCCAAATAGGCTCAAAATGACCTTCCCAAGTGTCCAAACTCTTCCATCAATTCTAGAGCCTTCTACTATGGCCTAAAACTAGAAAAATGTGATCTTGATTCATGAAGATTGATCATGTTTTACCATATGTTATCTACCTTGACTGGTTCAACCTTGTTTCACTATGTTTCAACCTAATTTGACCTTCTTTCACATCATTGTTTATAGTTTCCATATCATTTGGTGTCATTTGGTTTCATTTTCATTATTTTTAGATCATTTGGCTCTATTCCACCACTTCTTTTATTAAATATTATTCTACTCTTGTAGCTCCTTTGACTAACCTCTTGCAAGAAAAATATGTATTTAAGTTTGATGTAAGATGCAAGGAAGCTTTTCTAGGATAAAAGATGTTCTGAATAATGGTACCCATCCTAAGAATATCAGATGAAGAATTGGCATTCAAAGTATCTATGAATGATCGCAAAGTAGGGATCAGCATTGTTCTTTCACAAGAAAAACAAAGTGATACATTTTAAATCTTGTAAATTACGAGCTGAGATAAATTAGTCATCCCATGATATAGAACTATTAGCAATTGTACATGCTTTAAAAGTTTAGAGGTATTACATTTATGGAAAAATATTTGTATTAAAAACTAATCACAAGAGTCTAGAATATTTTCAAAGACAACCCATCTTGAACATAAGATAATGTAGGTGGATGAAATTACTTATTGAATATGATTTTGAGATTAGGTACATTCCAAGATAATAAAATGTAGTGGCTGATACTCTTAGCCATATGTGGAATTTAATGATTGGTATTATAAAAAATCTTATGAAAGAAGAGATTAAGGATCAAATAAAGGTTTACTTTAAGTAGATTTTAACCAACATAACTTTGGAACCTAATTACCATCTCTTCCTAAAAAGATTGTTAATGAAAGAGAAAGTATGTATTCAAGAGGATACCTAGAGATACAAATTATTAACTAAAGCTTAATAAGTAACATATGCCAAACATCGTAATTATATCAAAACCTCTGTGATGATATGCAAGCTTTATTTTTGACTTTAGATGAAGAATGATGTATTCACTTACATTAGAAACTATATAGCTTGTCAATGATTAAGAGGTAAGTAAAACAAACCAAGTGGATTATTACAACCTCTAGAAGTCTCAATATGGAAATGTAAAAACATCACCATGGACTTCATTATCGAATTACTATTGATCAAAAAGGGAGATGACTTAATTCTAGTTGTGGTCAATAATTTTTTAAAGATGACTTACTTTATCTTTAAATTCTACCAATACAACAAAAGAAGTAGCCCATAAATTTATATGAGAAGTATTTTGATTACATATATATCCTGAATCAATCACATCATATAGAGACCCCAAGTTTATTTCTAAATTTTACCAAAACTTTTGCAGAGAACTCAAAACCCAATTAAAATTTAGGATGGTGTATCATACTAAAACTGATGGTTAAACATAATGAGTCAACATGATATTAAAAAACATTTTAAGAAGTTATGTCAAGAGTAGACCCAAGACATATAAAAACTACTTACACTTGGCTAAATTCATCTATAATAACAACTATAAAGGTTTCATACATAGAATCAAATTTGAAGTCACGAATGAGCAAAATTTCTAAACATAATTAACTTGGGCTAACTCTATCCTAAGAGTAGAATGGAAGAAAGAAGAAATGAAAAACATGAAAAAAATTATTACAAGGATGAAATAGAATTTGCAAGAAATCCAAGATAAGTACAAAGACTATGTGGATTAACATCACCTTAAGAAAAAGTTTCAAATTAGAGATTCAATATTATTAAGAGTTAAACCAACAAGAAGTTCCCTAAAGTTAGGAAGATATACCAAGTTAGCCCTCAATATTATGGTTTTTTTAAAGTCTTGAAATGAATTAAAATAGTAGCATACCACTTAAATCTCCCAACGAATTTAAAAATCCACCTAGTTTTCTATGTGAACCTACTAAATAAGTTCCATTAGAATGATGTAACATGTATTGGATTGGAAAAATCTACCCCTAAAATCTAACTTGAGCTTTGAGAATAAACCAATTGCAAATACGGAATAGAGAATGAAGAAGCTCTGTAATAAAACCATTACTAAAATACTTGTCTAATGGTCAAGCTGTGACCAACAAACTTCAAAGAACATGAAGTTTATCATTAACTTATATTCTCATCTTTTTTATCACCATGATAATGAGTATGTTAATTAATTTTTTTAATAATAGAGACTCTTAGTAGACTAATATGTAGTTTTTATGTGCAAGAAAATAATGATAAAAATGGAGCTAAGGATGAGGAGCATACTAAGGATGTAACTACAGAATGGTTGGACATTGAAGATGAGCTTGAGGATGAGTTGAATTTTTTTTCTTTTTCTTTTTCTTTTTTGAAGGGGAGGAGAGAAAGAATAGATTGTAACATCACATCCCTTATTAAGAATGGAATTGTATTATTAACAATGTAACTAATTTTTGAAAGAAGGTGTATCTTGTTATGAGGAGTTGTAACTATTCACAATACCCTTCATAAAGGGATTTGACCTATGAAATTTAAGTTCAAGACTTAGAGGTCATGCCAGCATGGAGTTATGAAGCCAAAATTTTAAGTAATGAGAGATAGAAAAGGTAGGACAAGGAGGGATTGATCTGTCATTTGGTCATATGGCCTAACCATGGTGGCAATGTTGGATTGCCTTTAAGGGTTCTAAGTGTCATAGGAAGATAACCCTAGGGTTGTTGATAGTATACTAAGATAAATTTCATTAATAAATGTTGTTGTTCATTTTCTTTTTTGTTCAATTCAAGTGCCATAACTTTCAAGTTCTAACACATTTATCAAGTTATTTCAATGTTAAATGATGATTCTATGTGATGGATGATCGTAATCATGGACATCTGGGAATGAGATGTCACAAATAGTTTATATTAATTATTTGTTAATTAACTCTTAACTAATTGTCATGTATTTCTTTGAATATCATGACTATTTCTCTATATCTATATATACTCAAATAGTCATGTGTAAGTATCATGGACAACACATAAGAAAAACAAAAGATGTTTGACTCATATCTTATACTATGTTTTATAATCTCTTAAGTATATACAATGATGAGCGGCAAGGTACCCCTATGCCCAACCATACAAATCACAAAGCATTCACTTACAACTCAATTGAATTCTATGTACTTTGTTGTTTCCAATGCACTAGCCTTTTAAGAAATGAATCTAGCCTTAAGGTCAATCATTGTCTTCCCAGTTACACTTGTGACGTTCATTGGTATGATTAAGTGTAACTAAGGCATTTTATTTTTATCATTTTTATGTTTTATAGTTTTGCTTGAAATGTAGGTAAAAAGGAATTTGATTAACTAATCTAAATTAACTAATTAACTAATCATTTAACTAACCCTAACATAAGTATCCATTCCCACTTTCTGTACATGTCTTGAACCCACGTATCCACTGCTAGGTGACCAAGCACTATGCTACTAGGTGTACCAAGCAATAACGTTGTTGGAATTACCAAGCAAATATGTGTTACCCTCAAAGCAATCATACTTATGTATTTAATCTATCTAGCTTAATTACTTCATTAACTCAATTGCTAGAAAATATTTGTGAAATAATTGAAAATATTGAATGCATAAATAAAATAGCTAATCTATTCAAATTACTACAAGGTTTACTAGAAAGCTCATCTTTATTGCCGCACACACTATCATGCTTAGGTACAACAATGCTCGAATAAAGATCCATACATTCAATGACTCCTACTATTGACACTCGGGGAAAAAATTCTAGCTTTCGAATGGAAAAAGTGCAAGAGCTCTAAATGGAAAAAACTATAACTTTTGAATGGAAAAAATGCAAGTGCATATTTATACCTAAAAATCAAGAAAATTGACCTTGCATCGATGGGGCCTCATCAACGCAAGGTAAGATGCATCGACTAGGCCTCATTGATGAGGCTTAGTCAACAAGGCCTCATTGATGCAACCAACTTAATGTGACTCATCATACCCCCATGACTGAATGAAAACTCATCCTCAAGTTTTGTTACAAATTTGGGAAGGTATGGAATTATTGACTAACTTTTCTTTACACAAAATAAACTGACTGACTTAACAAAAAATGGAGTGTACGGATCAACACATTACAAAAAATGAAGGCATTCATGACATAAAATTAAACACCATTATTCAACTCTCCAAAATTGAACAACACGCTCCTTGATGATGTGAAGCTTGTTGGAGAAGATCAAATTGTCCTAGGTAGTGGTGGCTCCTAAGGCTTTGAGGGACCTTCAACGACTTCGTGCATAGGTAGTTGAGGTGGTTGTGGCTATCCTACTATTGTTGTGACTTCAAGCAGGAGGTGAAAAGCATTCAATAGTGCTTTTATTTTCTTCTCCTTACTCCTAGGATCATTTACCATCCACGTAACTTTCCCAATGTGGGTTGGAACAAGCACATCCCAAGGACATAGGATTGCTAGAAACAACTCCTTGGCATTGACAAACCAAGTAGCAAATTGTTTGTGTTCAATGTCAAGTGCTCTTATTAAGTTCTTCAACTCATGGTAGTCATTCATCTTTCTAGCTAGGTTCTTCGTGATAGATCGTTGATCTCTAAATCACCCCTTGAGTACTTCGAGTTTAGCGTTAGCAGTCTCAAGCTTTTGCTTGGTGTCCTTGTGGTGTTTAAACTCGACCTCATATAGCATATATGAGCTAGCCACTTGTTTTTCTAACTCTGACCATGGTTGTCTGACAATTAGCATTGCTAGGTTTGCATAATAGAGATTGGCCAACTTCATGTACTTTGTCATCTCCTTGATTTGCAACTCCTTCAAGCAGATCTCCACTTTGTTGTGGGCATCAATCCCATCAAGGATGGGCTACCATATCTCTCTTCCTTGTTGGAGTTTTTGGAGGGCTTCATTTAGTTTTTCCTTTGCCATTTGGATTTATTTTTCATTCACTTCCTTTTGTAGGCCAACCTGATCTTTGTAGTGATTTTTCACTTTCTCAAATTTGAGAGTTTTATTCTTCCAGGCAGTGATCTCAATGACAGAATTTTGATGCATAGATTGTGATTTTCTACGGCCAATTTTCTCATTTTAGTGTTTACCCTAGCAAGCTGCTCTTGCTGTTGATGAATGAATTCTTGCATTTGGTCTCTTTGAGTATCAACATTTCGTAGGCAATAATTTTGTGCAGTCAATGCTTCATTCTCTTGGTGCATTTGATTCAAGTCCTTTTTGATTACATGGCTTTGATCTTGACAGCAGACCCTAGCCTTCAGCTATCCAAAAGAGATAGGTCTCTCCCATGTACCATTCTTCACTAGACATGATGACTGGTGATGAGTGGCAAGGTACCCCTACACTCAACCACATGAAACGAGCGTCGCACACGTGATCCGGTCGAACTCCGAAGATGAACTAGTTGTGGCACCTAGACAGTTATCCTTAGGTCGCAGTTCGCTATCTTCCCACCTGGACTAGTATTATATATTTTTCATGTATGGTTTAGTCCAGTGTGAGGTGTATGATGTGTTCCTAATTCTATGCTACTCCTGAAGGCAGTGGAAAATAATATTTAACTAAGCTAAGCTAGGAGGAAAAATGTAAGAAAATCTAATCTAGCATAAGTGCGACAAGCAACCAATTCCTTGATCAACCGTACACATCTTGGACTTCGTGCATGACTACCACTAGGATTACCAAGCGTAGATCCTAGGTACGCCACTGTGATTACCAAGCGCAGATCCCAGATATGCCACTGGGTTACCAAACGTAGATCCTAGATGCGCCACTGGGCTACCAAGTAGTCACACTTAAATGCTCGTAATCAAGTCGTACTTGTTCTGTGTTCTAGGAGTTTAAGGGTGAGAGAGAGAAAATAGTAAATAACATTAAATAAATAAATAAATGACAAAGTGAATGCTACAATGATGAAATGATGCTGCATTATGAGAAGACACAACACAGAAAAAATGCTACACTACAAAAAATGGAACTAATGTAGTTCCTGGTGGCAGTGGCTCCTCCATGGGTGCTTTCCCTTTGTCACATGCTCCAAGCTTTGAAGGTTGACGATGCTGAAGAATGGCCTAGAGCTTCTCCTGTTTAGTTCAAGGGTCCTATGCCGTCCATGCTAATGTTCCGATGTTTGACGGAGTCGACACCTCCCATAGACAGGGTAGTTGTGGAAACATCTGATTAGCCTTGACTTACCATGCCATGAACACCCTTCATTCCTCTTCATAGGCTCTGGCTTTGTCTTTGTATTCGTGAAGCTCTGTTAGCCATCGAACTAAGTCGGTTGCAACATCTTTCTGTCCATAGTAGCTTTCTTTTACCACCACAAGTTCAGAATTTGCAATATCTAGTTTCTCAACCAACTTCTTATGCTCTGCAAATTCTGCTTCATATTTGATATGGGTGGAAGCTACCTACTACTCGAGCTCTGACCTTGGATGTCCTGCTATTAACATGGCCAGGTTGGCATATCTAAGGTTTGCCAACTCCATGTATTCGGTCAAATCTTGGATCTGCAGGTCCCGGTTCTTAATTTACGCTTGGTGGACGAAGGCGTAAGTGTCCAATATGGCCCTCCAATCAGTGTGCTAAGCACTGATGTTGTTGATTTGAGCCTTGGCCATATGGATCTCCTTCTTCAGGATTTTTTTGTACATCCCCACCTAATCACGAAAATGCTCCTTCAGCTTCTCGTGTCATTTAGCCTCATTCTGCCATGTGCTTATCTCGATGGCTGATTTTTGAGGAATAGTGCGTACCTCCTCCATTGAGAGGGTTCGATTTTCTCTAGCTAAACAGCTTACATCTCTGTTGACCCGAATCAACTGTTCTCGTAACTGATGAAAGTGTTCATCAAGAACATTTTTCTATTTCTCCATAGAAGTCAACCAAAGGTTATCTACAACCAACTGCTTATTCTCTTCTTCTAAGGCCTTGAGTGCCTTAAGATATGCATGGGTTTGTGCTTATGCTGCGGAGGCATCCCAAGTGGTCGTCTCCTTTTCTTTTGCCACCTTCTTATTTTCTGCAATTAGCTTTGTTAATTGCTCAGTTCTAAAATTTTCCAGCTGGTCTATAGGAACAAATTGTAGAGGATCTCGCTGTGCTGCTTTTAAGGCTATGAGCTCCTCTTGTAGTTTCTGCACTTCAGCTTCAACATGCTCGACCCTTACTTCAGATGTGACCAACTTCCCCTTCATGGAAATGAGGTCTAATTGAATTGCTATTACATCCTAGGGAATGTCAAACAGAGACGTCAAAACTTGTCCTGTTTGAAGCAATTTGTCCAGTGCATCCTCATGTTCCGCAGGAGTCATTGAGGTTCCAGCAAGAGTTTGAGCATCCCGTGCTCCTGAAAGATCTACCAGTGGCACAATAGGTACGTTAAAGGATTCTTTGATATGGTCAACGATCACTTTAGCAGCTTCCACGGCATCCTGGTGTTACATGACCACCACAGTGGCCCCTTCACCAGTCTCTAACTGCACTTGAAAAGATACCGCGTTTCCAGAGATTTGTTGTGACCATCTGCTTTCCCCTCCTCCTGTTTGAATTGATAATTCACCCCTTGTGTGATCTAATGAAATAGTAGGCTCCCCAACTAACCGTCATCACGACTCCCCCAACTAACAGTCTCGGCGATGGCCCTAAGATGGCTCATCGACGGTTTGTAGTCTTGCGGCTGCGGTGGCTAATCCTGGCCTATGCTGGGTCTTGCTTCTTGTTGTTGGCTGGGACCTCTAGCTGGGGGTTGACTGGATCCTGCAAGTTGAGTTGCAAGTGATCCAGTCATCTATTCTTCTTCTTCATCTAGTCCCAACTCTTTACCAGTGCTCTTTCTTAGAGCTAGTGCCTTTAATAACTCAGCATAAGAAGCATTCTGGGCCTTTCGGAGGACGTCATTTGTTTATCCCCAAATACCAGCCCATCGGCACAGTTTTCTGATAAGGCAAGGAAAAGGCAACGCCATCTTCCCTAACTTCC
>MNCI01025456.1:1014414-1104105 GCA_015680685.1 Gnetum montanum
TTTGGTAACCCAGTGGCATATCTGGGATCTATGCTTGGTAATCCCAATGGCGTACCTAGGATCTANCGTACACATCTTGGACCTCGTGCATGACTACCACTGGGATTACCAACTATAGATCCTAGGTACGCCATTGGGATTACCAAGCATAGATCCCAGATATGCCACTGGGTTACCAAACGTAGATCCTGGATACACCACTGGGCTACCAAGTAGTCACACTTAAATGCTCATAATCAAGTCATACTCGTTCCGCGTTCTAGGAGTTTAAGGGTGAGAGAGAGAAAACAGTAAATAACATTAAATAAATAAACAAATAAATAAATGACAAAGTGAATGCTGCAATGATGAAGTAATCTTGATCTTTATTGTCAGTCATGTGCGTGTCCAAGTACGTCACACTCGAATAAAGACGCCGTACAATTACATTCACCACACTGTGGGCAGACACAAAAAAAATCTAACTCTGGAGGGATCAAACTACCAGAGCTTCGCTACTCTAAAACTGGGATTCCAAATAAGGGAGAGTCGCGTCTTATTTATAGATATGCTGGCAGACCGCAATATCACGTACACAATATCGTGGATGATGCGATATCGCGGTGGACGCGATATCGCGTACGCAATATCGCGGCCTATGCAAATCACGTCTCATCAACTGGCAACATGGGAGAGGTCTGCAATTATGTCTTAACATCCTCTAGAGATTTCTCCAAAAATGGCCCAAAGTTGATCTCTTGAAGAACCAATCTTTGAATTTCTTAGGATCAAATGATGTCTAGATAGGCTTGAGTCAATGTAACCTCAAGCCTTGGTGTGGGTCCAGACACTTCTCCTCTTTGTGATTGTTCAATTGGCACTTCTTCCTCTAGAATCTATCAAACAAATTCCACTTCAAGCTCCTCTCGAAGAGGTCCCATTGCATGGGTCACCCCTAGTAGTTCTTGGTCTTGTTCTTGCTAGCCCCTTCCAGCTCTAGGTCATTTCTCCTATGGTTCTGAGGATTCCCCTTCCTATGAACATTTTTGTTTAGGTGTCATCTATAATCACAATAAGACCATGGATTAGCAATCATTATGTAACCTTAAAATAATTGGGATACCTTATGTCTTACGGATGGTCACACTTAGGGTAAACTATGATTATGGCTAATTTAATTAACCCAATTATCATTTATTTTAAGTGTTATTATGAATAATTCATCCTAGAGGTTGTTGGAAGGGTTAACTTGGGAAAAAGTTGATGTTTATATATGGTTAAGGTTATTAACCCTTTGGAGGAGTTAGGAAAATTTCCAAAAAAAATCATTAATTTTTCATTGGAAACCTTAAGGTTTGTGGCCTCGATGATAAAGATCTTACCTTTGATAAGCAGAAGATAAAAAAAGAGGAGTGATTTGGACAAACAATTGGGAAGTTATGAGCTCTAGAAGGTTTTGGGCTCTGAAAAATTGCAAAAATTCCCCATGTGTTATAAGCAATTTGCAAAAAATTTCAAAGTGTCTAGTGTTATACATAGGATCTAAGCACTGCGTTGACAAGGCCTAGTTGACGAGGCCTTGTCAATGCAGTCGGCTACATTGACAAGGCCTTGTTAACATAGTCAACAACCACTATTGACTTGGTCAAACTTTTAAAATACAAGGAATTTTTGGATGAAATTGGGGTCAAATGAAAGCTCAGAAGACCAAGAATAGTATGAAAACATGAGAAGAGGGTGTTGAAGCTCATAAATTTGGAAAAAGGAGAAAATTTAATTTAGTGGACAAATGAAATGAAAGATTAAGGAGTACTCAGTAGTTTACGCAATGGAATATGTGAAAGGTCATATTGTGGTGATGTCAAAGGTAAGGAACCTTAACTACCAAGCCAAGAACTATGCAAGTGCGTCCTCCCCATAGCAAGTTCATGCCCTTTTTGCCCTTGCATAACCTCAAATAAGGAGTTTATGGGCCCCACAGTCAATTAATGGTCATGAAAAGTCAAAGACCAACCCAAAAGAATCTACTCAAGAATCCTGGCACATTAGACCAAGACATAGAGCATAACATAGAATCTAGTAGTGAGGTGAGTTACAGTAGCATGAATGGATGATAGAGAAGGTGGAATGAAGTTCCAAATTAAGGTTAGAAGAAGTCCCTTGTGGAATTTGTGGTTAAAATGACCTAGGAAGTTCCATCCTCAGTCCAGACCAAAACCATCTACTTTCAGTGACTTCACATCATCACTCTAAGACTAATCCACCCACTCAAGATACAAGAGTGCTTCCACAAAACAACCACCATTCCACAAAGAGAAGAAAAGAGAAGTGGAAAGTGTGAGAGAGAGGGCCTTAGTTAGAGGGGACCTTTAAGCATAGGTTCATGCTATTTGAGTCCCATAATCAGTGCTTGTAGCCTATTTATTTGTCCAAGGGGTGTGCTTTGAATTTCCATTTTTTTAAAATGGGAACCACACCATGCAAGGACTTATTCATGTTGAAGGGGTGTGCTTTGAATTCTCATTATTATTATTATTATTTGAAATGGGAATCACACCATGCAACGATGTTATTTGACTTCATATTAGTGGTTGGTGTGGAATGGTAAGAAGTTTATGAAAAACACTTAAGCACTCAAGCAAGAAGAATAGAACAAAGAGTATTGAGTCCCCTCGAAGTCACACCCTTTACAAACCTTTGAATCCTTCCTAATTCTGGAACTATTAAGGCCACATATTGATAAAAAGTTTCTTTAATGAAAAGGAACCTTAAATTCCCATAACAAGAAAAACCATAGAGTTCATTAGATGGGCAAATTACATGGACTCACTACCTATTCCATGAAAAATAAACCATCTCAAAGTCATTAGACATCAAAATTCAAAAATAGAAACCAAACATCAACAATCACACATTAAGCACAAACCATCATTAGTAAACAGCAATAGCAACATTGTCTCCTGTGACAATAAAGTAATTTTATTAGCAAGAATAAGAAAATATCACACTTAAATCAAACCAAACAAAGCAAAATATATAAGAAAATGTAAAATAGTTAAGACAATTGAAAAGTACTAAAGATGCTATAAAATTAGAAAAATTGAAAAATCATGAATTTGTAAAAATCAAAAACGTGAAAAATAAAAAGTAGAAAAAACTAGGAAGCCAATTTGATGGTTAGCACAAATGGCCATATCCCTCACAACTAAGTTGGAAGGAGAAGATCTGAAAAGTAGAATGTGGTTGTCCATACATTGGGGTGAGATTTACATTGGCCTATCTTGGTTCGAGGAAAGGCTTCACTTGTTGGATGTTGACCAACTATTTTTTATTTGGACTATTAGGTTTGTAGATCAACATGGCCCCATAGGGAAAGGTTTAATCAATTATATAAGGTCCCTCCCACAATGTTTGGAATTTTTTTTTTTGGGGTACATGTGTGGGATTCTAGTAAACCTTATCTCCTGGTTGAAGTTTTACTTTTCTAATTCTAAGGTCACGATGCTACTTGCTAAATACCTTGTTCACCTCATTCAAGGATAGGGCCACTAATCCATTTTCATCTAGCACATTCAAATTGATCAATCTTTATTTTTGTGCTAGACTTAGGTCAAGGTTTAGATCACAAGCCATTGAGAGTGTATAGAGCTCCTATTAGATTGGGAGCATTAAAAGTTTCCCATACACTAACTCATAGGGAGAATAGCCAATAGGAAGTTTCCAAGTTGAACAATAAGCCTAGAGAGCATCGTTAAGCTTTGTACTCCGATCCTTCCTATATTTGCTAATGGTTCACATTAGTATTTTTGTAATCTCTCAATTGGTTACCTCTACTTGACCATTGGCTTGGGGGTGGTAAGGTGTTGTTAATTAATGTTCTACCCCCAAGCGTTGCATTAACTTTCTAAATGTGGCACCTATGAAATGAGTTCCATTATTAGAAATTAGTGAATGTGGCACCCTAAACCTATTCATGATATTTTGTTCTATAAATTTGGCAATACTAAATGATGTACAATCAGTAACGACTGTTGCTTCTACCCATTTTGTGCAGTAGTCAATCGCTACTATAATATACGCCTTTTCATTGTACATGGATATGATGGGATCCATGAAGTTAATGCCCCATATGTCAAAAGATTTTAGTGGTTGAATCCACTATTGAGAACCTTCCATGTGAGTGGGCATCCCCCCATCACGTTGACAATATTCACAAGACTTGACACACTAGTGGGCATCCCTAAAGATTGTAGGCCAATAGTATCCCACCATCAAGATTTTTATGGTTGTGTGTCTCCCTACATAGTGTCCTCTGCAAGGCCCTTCATGAGCATCTTGGAGAACACACAATTGATCTTCATCAGGGACACACCAATAGACCAAGCCATTAGCACACACCTTGTAAAGGTGTCTATTGATTTCCATGAAGTATTTGACCCAATGAAGAAATTGTTGGTTTTTCCTAAAATCCAAGTCTGTGACATCTCTTGAGTGAGAAGATATGTGAGGATGCCACTATACCATGTTGCTTTTTCAGAAGTTTGTTCACTTATTGTTCTTGTAAAGAGGAGTTCATCTGGAAACTAATAAAAAAAAAAGCTCTCCTCCTCTTTATTATCCCATATTAAGTAAGAGAGGTGGTCAGCGACCACATTCTTGGTCCCTTTTTGATCTACCATAGTAAGATTGAATTCCTGTAAGATCACTAGCCACCGTATAACACGAGGGCTTACCATTAGCTTATTCATGAGGAAGTGAATTGCACTATATTCCATATGCACAAATACTCTGTAAGCAAGCAGCCTGAACTTTTCTAGCACATACACCACTGTCGTTAACTCTTTCTCTGTGGTGGTGTAATTTAATTATGCTCCCATAATTCTTTGACTAGCACAGTGGATATAATATGGATGTTTCTTATCATCCAACTACATGAGCACTGCTCCCAAAGCATAGTTAGATGCGTCTGTCATGATATGGAATGATTTGGACCAATTTGGTGCTCGTAGGATTAGTGTTTCTACGAGTTTCTCTTTTAATTATTGGAATGTGTGTTCACATTCCTTAGTCTAGATGAATGATACATCTTTCTTTGTAAGCTCCACCAACAGCTTTGCAATCTTAGAGAAATTCTCTATAAATTGTCAATAGTAGCCAGTGTGTCCAAGGAATGACCAAACATCTTTAATGATCTCTTGTTGGCATGTTATTCCTTGGATGATCCTTATCTTTTCTAAATCTATCTCAATCCCTTTTTGTGAAATTCAATGCCTTGGCACAATGCCTTATTGGACCATAAGATGGCTCTTTTGCCAATTGAGCCATAGATTTGTCTCAAAACATCTCTTCAACACTTGTTCAAGTTAGTCCAAGGCTTGCTCAAAGGTAGCTCCATAGGTGGAAAAGTCATCCATGAAGACTTCAACACCACTACCAATTTGCTATTGAAAGATACTAAGGACCAAGCGTTGAAATGTTGCAAGGGCATTACATAGACCAAATAGCATCTTACAATATGCAAAAGTTTCCCAAGGACTTGTGAATGTTGTCTTGGCCTAATCTTCAGGTACAATTTGGATTTAGTTATATCCACTATAACCATCCATAAACTATAATAACAATGCCCAAATATGGTGTCTAATACTTGATTCATAAATGGCAAAGGAAATTGATCCTTAAACATTGCCATATTGAACAACCTAAAGTCAATGCAAACCTACCATTTACCATCCTTCTTTAGTACAATTATGAGTGGGCTAACCCACTCACTATCCGTGATTGGATAGATGAACCCTACCTTGAGGAGTTACTCTATCTCCTCAATGATTTACTTCAATCTGGGGTTTAGCTGCCACTATGGCTACCTTCTAAGCTTCATCACCAGGTCGATGTAGATGCGATGTTGGCATATCCTTAGATTGATTCCTATTAGCTCTAAATATGACCAAGAAAAGTCTATTGATCATTTATTCACCACCTTCAATAAATTTTCTTTTTGTTCAAGAGCAAGTTTGGCATTAATGATGACTAGTTTACCTTTCTTTAAAAATTCATACTCCATACCAGTTGGTAAAGTTTTTAGCTCTAAGGGCTCCTGCTTGAAGTGATCAAGGATTTCCAACTCTCCCCAAAAAGTATCATAATCTTCATTAGAGAGTTGGAAATGAACTTGTTCAATTTTGTCCATTCCTTCAACATAGGCATATGTTAGGCTCTCAATTGGCTCCATGCATATTGTGCTGCTATCTAAATTAGCTATCAGCTACTAGGTGCCCTCTTGTTTTGTGGCTGCTGCATATAGACACCTTTGAATATTGATCTCTTGCACACACTGATTACATGCTTTAATGTATGTGCTCTTGATTGAACAAATCCTTTGCATGCAATTAAACCCATTATCATTGTACGTAATGCATGGAATACGCTTCTTCTCAATTTTTCCTAGCTCATTTTCCTTGGATATTTCTAGAGATAGGTTCCTTATACCCATTCACGTATCGACCGTGCTTAACCAAGTTCTTCCCATAATGATAAGGAAGTCATTTTTGTAGTTTTTCACCTTGATTACCAAAAAATTAGTAGGATAGGATCACCTACAAACCACAGTCACAATGTCCTCTACTAATCCCAAAGGGACAATAATCGACTACTCTACTAATTCTAGAAAAATGTTGTTCTTCCTAAGAGGGGGTAGGTTCTAAGCCTTATACATATCATGGGAGATGAGGTTAACTCCAGAACCAAAATCAAGAAGAGCCTTTCATGGCTCTTGTCCAGCAATCTATAGATAAATGAGTGGACTTCCAGGGTCAGATCTTTTTGTAGGACGATTGCCAACCTTGATCTAGTCAAAAATAGCATGAGTTAGCATTACAGTGTGGATCCTAGGTGGCACTTGGTTTGAAGGGCACTTGAAGGTATTTGATGCAAAGGATGAAGGTAATGAAGATGGAGGACTATCAACCAAAGTAGGTTGTGAGGGCTGGAGAGGACTACTGGGTTGGAAGAAAGGTCATTTCCTTGATCGATTATCCAAATCACTTGGTTGAAAAACTAGTTGTGAGTAGATAGCCCTTGTAGCATTTCATTGTGATAGCTATGGAGGAATCTCACCCTACATAGATGAAGCAAGAGATAATTGGATTAAAGGTGGAGGTGTAGGTGTAGAGGGATGTGGAGGATCATAAGGATACAAATCTGGGTTTTCCCCTTGAGTAGATGGTGAATGTGTTTGATGATACTTTGGAGGGTAATAGTGATGCTGGAATGATGCATGACTTGCATAACTTCTACGGGAGATGGGCTATTGAACATAATACTCTTATGGATCTAATTGCCTATAAGGGTACTGCTACCTTGGCGGTGGCATTCCCCGTGATTGTGGTTGGTACCATCGTTGGTATTGTTCGTAAGGTTGTAGAGGAGTTCCACTTGGGTAGTAAGCTTATTGCTATTGGTGGAACTACCTTGGATTGCCTTAAGGGTAAGGCAATTATCTTGGAGCTTACCTACATGTTAGGCGAGGATTCAATGCATACACTCCAAACTCTTGTAAGTGTGACACCACAAGGCAATATCCCTTTGGATGTCCATATCATCATTTGTCACATTTAGTTTCATCATCAGAGTCAAACTTCACAACTTCCTCTACTACAGCAGCTTTGCCCTTACCTCTTTGGTAGGCACATTTAGCCTCTTTTTGCCTTCTACAATTATGATCACTATTTTGCTCTTTGGATTCCTTAACAATCTTCAAAGCAATTTGAAATTTTTCATCCAAGGAGTCCCATAACTTGTCAACCTTGGCAAAAATTTCATAAATAGATTTTTGGATGGGCAAGGTCTTTCTATTCACCACTTCATCAAGTGGTGACTCCTCCACATCACAAAATTAGACCTCTTATTTTCTAATGGAAGGGTCTCTGTTATACTCTTTAGCACTTTCCCTTTTTTGTAGCTCATCTTCTTCTTTTACTACCTATTCAATTAACCTTTGGATTTGATGAGCTCTCATTTTAGACAATCTTCCTTGGGCATACACCCCAAGGGTTCTTCTTGTTTTGGCTCTAATCCCATCTATGATGTGGTGAAGTTGTTCCCTTTAAGATTAATCATGGCCAGGGCATCAGTATAGGAGGAAACAGTATTGGCCCATGGCAGCATCCAAGGGTTTATGTGCTCCTTGTTTCCAACCTTGGATTTGCCTTCTCAAATTAGACACTCTGGAGTATGTCTGGTATTTATCATTGAATAGTTCTAGCATGGTACTCCATCTATGGATAAATTCTAGCTCTAAGGACTAGTACCAACTTTTAGCTTCCTTAATGAGTATCATTGGGAAAAGTTTGAGTTTCTGTCACTCATTCTCTATGTTTTATAAGGCACAGGCATCTTGAAAAGCTTGCAAATGTGTCTGTGGATTAGAATTATATCCCCCCCTCAAATCTTGAGATATTGTTCATATCTAGGCACTTGATCTAACTATCCTTCATATGCCTGGTCAGGATTTTAACTACCTCCACAATATTGAGCATACTTCGAGTTGCCAATAAAGGTTCATCATCATCACTACGTTGATGATGTCAATGATGGCTTCAGCCACCTCATCTATTTTGGTGGCCTTCACAATCATTGTTATTTCACCGATCACCTTCATCATGGTTATTTTGATAATAGCTTTTATGAGAACTATCAAATGAAGAGGAATGTTTGAAATTGGATAAAGAGGATGAAGAGGAAGGTGGACCGCCACTGCCACTGTAGTGTCTGCCACCACTCTTATGCTTATTACGATCACCATCCTTAGATCCCTTACTATTGTGGTACTTGCTCAAGTCCCTACCTTGGCTATCACTCTTTCCTAAATCCAGTTTATGAATAGTCAATCGTAGGATTAGGTTCACAACCTTGCCATCGATAATAAGGGGTGGAGAATCTTCATGTTGAGAACCTTCCAAGAGATGATCCTCATTATCATCTTGGTGTAGTAGGAATAATTTATTGGTGTAATGTTTCCCCTTTCTAGCCTCATGGAGTTTTTCCTAACATTGATCTCATTTGCATTGTGTTTCAGTGGGATAGTAGTTTTGTTTCATATCCATCCACAACGTATTCTTCATGAAGATTTGCTATGCCCAACTTCTTAAGGGTTTTGAATAGCATCCTAGGCATAGATCAATCAGGGGGCAAGAAGACATTGCCCTCCATATCATGCCATCACACCTATTCATCCTAATGTAGGATGAAGGTGAAATTTATCACAAACTCATCTAGATGAGTGTATACCACCTTGCATTCTTGTGGGACTGGTGGTTTGGTATCTTCATTCTTGCAAGAAGAAGAAGACATTTTGCAACACAAAATGAAATTATTAGTGTGCTTTTATAATTCTATGTATAGTGGGAATGATATGGACCTTTAGGTTGTACAATAATATAATGATATTCACTTAGACCTAAATGGCACACATTCCACAAACAAAGTCCCTGACAACAGTGCCAATGATGAGCAGTGAGGTACCCCTACATTTAACCATATGAACCATGAGTGCGACTCAATAAAATTCCATGAACTTTGTTGTTTTTAGTGCACTAGCCCTTTAGGAAGTGAATCTATCCTTAAGGTTAATTGTTGTCTTCCCAATTACACTTGTGACATTTGTTGGTATGATTAAGTGTAAGCAAGGCATTTGATTTTTATCATTTTTATGTTTTATAGTTGGGTGCTTAAAATGTAGATAAAAAGGAATTTGATTAACTAATCTAAATTAACTAATTAACTAATCATTTAACTAATCCTAACATAAGTATCCATTCCCACTTTCTGTACACATCCTAAACCCACGTATCTACTACTAGGCGACCAAGCGCTACGCTACTAGGCATACCAAGCAATAACACTACTGGGATTACCAAGTGAATACATGTTATGCTCGAAGCAGTTGTACTTATGTATTTAATCTATCTAGCTTAATTACTTCATTAATTCAATTGCTAGAAAATATTTGTGAAATAATTGAAAACATTTAACAAATAACTAAAAATATTGAATGCATAAATGAAATAGCTAATCTATCCAAAGTGCTACAAGGTTTATCAGAAAGCTCCTCTTTATTGTCGCATACACTATCATGTTCAGGTACAACAATGCTCGAATAAAGATCTGTACACTCAATGACTCCTACTACGGGCACTCAGGGGAAAATTTCTAACTTTCGAATGGAAAAAATGCAAGAGCTCCACTATGACTACAATCTACTTATGTCATAAATGCAGCTGCAATCATGTATTTATAGTCGAAAATCAAGAAAACCGACACTACGTCAACAAGGCCTCGTCAACGCATGGTAAGATGTGTCGACTAGGCCTCGTTGACATAGCCAACTTAACACAACTCATCATATAACATGTTAAAATTACCACTTTTGTGTAAACAAACTTCAATATTATTATATTAACTTGTATCAGCATAAATTATTTATCATTTTCTTAGATCTTATGATCTCACTAATGAAAAAACTTAACAATGAATAGTCATGTTTCTATAGTTATAATTATGTTACTCTACTAACCTTTCAATATGCTAAATACTGAGGCATTCCCAACTCCAACATTAATCACATCATATACATTCTTAGAAGACTACCTTGATCTTTGTTCCATTCAATCATAATCATTACCAAAAAGATCTTGTTCACAATGTTTACTTTTGTTATCATTTCTTATACTAAAAAATTGAAATATTGTAAGATAACATAGCATGGAAATGAAACTTATGAATGATGTAAGATAAATATCTTCGTAATCATTGAAAAAAGAACATACAAGTCATGACTACAAATTTATACTATAACAAAAATTACATCAAGTATCGAAAGAATAAGATATATATACATGTATTGCATTATAATAAAATGACCAAGACGATAACAACATATAATATGAATAAGTACAACAAAGACAATACTCTATAAATCAAATACCTCTATATTAATAAGATTACTTACATTATAAAACTACTCTAACAAAAGATTGTAAAATGGTAACAACTATTGAAGCATATAATTAAACCTATAACTATGCATCCCTTAGCACATATATCATTATTATGTAAGATAAACCATATCCATGAATATAAATTCTAAAAATATAATCTACAATGCTAATAACATACCAACAAGAATAACTACTACTCTACCGATTAGTAAATAGTAAATAAATACTAATATAATATAGTCTATTATATAGAGTATCCTAATACATACATCCATGATCAATGTTCAAAGTTCAAAATAGTAATAACCTCGAACATTAAATTTCTTAGGTTTTGAAAAATATAAATAATGACAACAAAGCCTCTAATCATAATGCACAATTGATGCGCAGAGAAGGGGTATGTCAGATCCAAAAAAAATGAATAATAATATTTAAAAAAAAACTCAGAGTACATCAAAACATCAAAGAGAGTCTAAAGAAAAATCCCAATGGTTTATGGGATGCCTTTTTAGGTTCTCATCCTTACAACAAATCCTAAAAAATCTCTCTATGGGGTAGGAAAAGAATTAGGCCTTACTCTCATTTAGAAGCACCTTCATGGGCTTTCACTTCTTACTAAAGGGTTTCTTGTAAAAAGAAGAAGAAAACTCTTTCTAGAGAACAAAGAATACATTAGTTAGAAATTAATTGTTCAACTTTCACAAGGAGCTTTTTTGCTTGAAATTGTTGCTAAAAAGTGACATCTTTAAGAATCCGGTATTTGACACTTGCAGAGAGGTGATAGTTATGCTCTTTCTATTGTAAAATAAGTATATTCCAAAACTTCCTAATAAAGTAGAAAATAAATGGCCAAAGACAATTTTAGATGCAAAGAAATGAAGTAGACAAAGCAGGTTGATCACCAAGAATGACTTCATTGATGCTTGGTTAAAATTTGTTACAAATTCTAGATGTTTATCTCTAAGCATTGTAAGCAATAGAGAGTCATTGTTGTGAATTGTTTATATGCACAAATGCAAGGTTAAGAAATTCCAATAATAATACTTAACTAATCTATTTTCTAATGTCAAGTCACATGTATCCACAAAAGGGTCCAAAAGGGAAGGGGTGTTGGAACTTGAAATAATTATAATATAGGTACATCCCAAGATATATAGTTCAATTATAATGTTATAACTTGACATTTCCCACTATAATCAAACCCATGACTTGAAGCTTTTAAATAAAGAGTCTTAGGTTAACATCTCATTATTAAAAGATCAACTAAGAGGTATAAGCCACTAAAAAAATATTAGAATAGTCAACATGTCAAAAAATGAGTTCCATGTTAAAATAATAAAATAATTAGGATAATTAAATATTTAACATATATTTTTATTATATTCTTATATTATTCCAAAAACCTTAAAATAACATAAAATATAAAATAATTAAATAAAATACCAACAATGAGCCACTACCACCCTTCCAACCCATTTGTTATCAGAGTTACCAAGAATTAGAAAATACCAAGAAATAATAAAAAATATATATATAAAATAATAATATTTCCAAACATGTAATAAGACCAAGTTCTGAGATCCAAACTTTAAGACATAACAGAACATGTATACTTACCAAGAGGTTCAAGGGTCAAATCTTACTACTACATAATGAGTTGCTTCAATATTTATTATACATAAGCTTATAACCAAATAACGTATTAGATACCAATCATATATAAACATACTAATGAATAAAAAATACATATAAATAAGGAGTTAGTAATTCAAACCTCAAGAACCATAATCATAAACATAAGTGATGAGCAGCAAGGTACCTCTACACTCAACCATACAAATAAGAGCGTGTATCCACGATTTAGTCGAACTCCGTAGATGGACTAGCTGTGGTATCTAGATAATTACACATTGATCGAAGTTCACTGTCTTCCCACTTGGACTAGCATTTGCTTTTTCACGTATGGTTTAGTCTAGAATGAGGTGTATGATATGATTTCTAACACTAGGCTACTCCTAGAGACAATGGAAAATAATCTTGATTAAACTAATAAGCAATAGGGAATGAAGTCTAAGCTAGCCTAAGTGTGATGAGCATCCATCCTTAATCATCTAAGCACATCTTGAACCTCATGTACTACTTATAGGATTATTAAGCACACATTACTTGGGCACTCCTAGATATGCTACTAGGTTACCAAGTAGTTACACTTCAATGTTCATGATTAAGTCGTACTCATTCTGCTTTTAAAAACAGGAATAGTAAATGATGGTAAAGAAATATTAACTAAGAAAATAATAAATAACAATAATAATTAAATAATTAAAACTAAGTGAATTCTGCAATGATGGAGTAATCTCGATCTTTATTGCCAATCATGTATGTGTCCAAGTACATCACACTTGAATAAAGCTTCTGTACAATTACAAGCATCACACTGCAGGCATGCACTTGGGAAAATAGTCTAACTCATGAAGAAACAAACTACAAGAGCTTTTCTACAACTTGAATAGAAAAAGTTCCTAAATGTGGTGGGTGCATGCATATTTATAGCAGAAAATGAACTCTGCATTGATGAGGCCACGTCAACGCATGGAAAGATGCGTTGATGGGATCACATTGACATGGCTGTGTTGATGGGACTTCATCAACGCTATCCATTGGATGCTTCATCATACCCCCATGATTGAGTAACAACTCATCCTTGAGTCAAACAAAATGAGAATGAGTGCAATTAATTACATAGTGGATAGGTATGGGATTATTGACTAACTAGGAATTTACGCATGCCGCAGTGTGGAATTAAACAAAACAAAACACAGAGTGCAGAATGCAAAATTGGTGGAGCTCATGTGGTTCCTGGTAGTGGTGGCTCCTCCATGGGCCTCTTCCTCTTATCTTGTACTTCAGGCTTTTCTTCTTCGGTCTAGGGATCATGTGTCATCCATGTTGATGTTCCAATATTTGATGGAGTCGACACCTCCCATGGGCATGGCAGTTGTGGGAACATCTTATTGGCCTTGACAGATTATGCCACAAATAGCCATCATTTCTCTTCATAGGCTCTGGCCCTAACCTCTCCACCTTTTGCTTGGTTAGATTGTGCAGTGCTAAGAGTTTCCTAATGAATGTTGAATGATTGTGCCTCCTGCTTTGCATATTCTGTAGGAGGCCCTTAGCCTTTGCCTCCTCTCGAGCATTTAGTTGCACCTTAAGAAGGTCCTTCTTGCTGTCCTCTTTTAGGGACCATCTATAATCACACAAGGACCAATTGTTAGTAAGGTTGTTTAAAGAAATTCAATTATCTTATACCTTACTTATTGCTTTTAATAAATGTTTAATTCATTGCTTAGTGTGATTCTAGAGTTAGAGATTTTTCAAGGAAGGTGCCCTAAAAGTTTAATGTCAAACCTGATTTGTTTAGGTAACACATATAAGAAACATGTACTGATTCTAAGGAATGTTTGATAAAATGATGACAAAGGAAAGAATAGATTTGGAAATGGAGCACTCAGAGGGTATAAAATGATGTGGTGGTGTGCAATAAGTACAAATTACAAAAGTCATGTAAGTGGATCCTCCCCAAAGCAGGTTCCAACCTATAATTCCCTTGCGTAACCACACCTTAAAATGTCCGTAGGTACTAGAAAGTTTAAATGTAATCTACACCAATGCAACCAAACACACACATATAGATACCACCATGATGAAGTATGAAGTCTGGGATACACAAGACACAAGTAAAAAATACATGACGAATCGTAGAAGGGATTGCAGATATTAAGACATGAGGTAACTGACCCTAGGCACAATGAATCCCTGATTGTGGGGTGTGATGAATGTTTTATTAGCCCATTGCTCCAAAATCAAGACCAGGTCCATGCTTTGATCAATGGCATCACATTATTTCATCCAATGATGGATAATCATAAGAGCACCATGATAGCAAGGCATACGATCACTTGGTGTTTTGTTCAAGGGAGGAGTGATTTGGAATTTCTTTGTGAAACATTCTTCTTTGGTCTTTTCTTTGATGTTTGCTTTTCTTTTTATTTTTCTTCTTCTAGCCACTTTGGCACTTTGTCTTTTCCAAAAGTGATATGGAAAAGCCACCAACCTTTAGGCATGGATGCATGTCTTTCTAGTGGGACCCCTAGAACAACATTGAGTTTCTTTATTAAGTGCCTTATTACTCTTACTCCCATTTTTCGTTAGATCTATAAGGACCTTAGTACAACCAAGTTGCATGATAGCACCTACAGATGTCACCAAAGGAATCCACAAGTCTCCTTGATGTCACACCTTGGCCATTCCCTCTTAGTCCATCATTTTTTTCTCTAGGCATAATAAGCACAAAATTACTTTAAGTTTTAATGATGACAAGAATATCATTGAACCCAGAGTAGAACCTCTTATTAATAGAATGGGTGGGTGGATGTTTTGAGCTCACTATCCAAATAATTAGTCACCTAAGACTTGATAACATAGAACAACACCTCAACTGATAAGTCACATGAGCATTTTATTTACTGATGAGATTACCCTCAAAAAGATAAAACAATAAATTAGAAATAAAAAACTGGAAAACAAAAAAAAATTATAAAATCAAAGAAAAGGAAAATCATTTACTAATTCTGCTTGTTAGAATGGAGGATATCCCCCATAACTAAACTTTTGAGCATGGCTAGAATTAATAAATAGAAAATGTGGATCCATGCATGTGGGAAATATTAGAGTATGGTCATATCCAAACCACTGGGTGTCTTTTGATGTGGTGGCTAGAATCTACCCACCTTAGGGTTCACACACTTGATTAAAGTTGGCATAGTGGGGAAAATTATAAGATGTGGTCATGTGATAAGGAGTTGACCCACTACAGCACCCGTGACCATAAGATGGTATGCAAGGATCGATATGTCTCCCCACGTGGCTATATTCATTAGGTTGTATGGTTTTTGGAGTGTTGATTGGTGGCCCAGATAGAGTAACAGGAGGCATTAAGTTCGAGGAGGCAGATGCACCACAGTGTTTAACTTGTATTAAGTTGGAGGATGCAATGGTTTCGGAACCATGTTGTCTCTTTCTACAGTCCTACCTAAAGAAAGGATGCTTTCAACGTTGTGGAGTGTTCCCACTATTGTTAACAGTAGTAGCACAAGTAACGTTCGTGGGTTGATGCTGTGGTGTAAAACCTTCTAGCACAACTGGTGGTGATGTAGGAGGTGAATGATGAGAATATTGAGGGTGAGGAGAAGTGTAAGAAACATGACGTGGTGATCTTGTTGGAGAGGACATGGGTTGATAGTACTCAAGAGAATGATAACAATGTGGTGAAATAAAGGATGTTGACCTAGTTGGGGAAAGAGGATGCTAAACATAATAAGCGCTTGGGTTCGGATGGTATGAAGGGTGTGACCAATTTGACGGTGGCCTCCCCCACGACTAGGGTTTTTGCCTCTATGGTTGAACCTAGTATTTCTGTATGAAATATGGATGTAACATTCCTTCCCAATGCACATGTAAATGTGACAAGATTGGGCATTGGCCTTTGGGGTGATCGTATAGGCAAAAGTCACATTGATATGGGTGATTTGTAGTTGATATCTTATCCTTATTTTCTTCAACCGTTCTTTCCAATTGTCATGTGGTGTCTTGTCCTGTTTCTCGAGTTGGCATGGTTCCACCTCTAATAATGTTGGCATATTCTCTATATTTTTCCTGTACCCATTCTGTTATCTTATTGATCTTTGCCTCAATTTCATCTAGTGATTGTAGTATTGGCAAAGATGGCGATTCCACCTCCTTAGGGTGAGTTGATTTCTCCTCTTCATGACCATGGACCTTTGCTATTTTGAGATTTTGGTCCTATTGGGATCTTTCAACATTCTCCCATTTAGCTATTTCCCTTTCTTGTTTTGCTACTAGCTTGATAAGCTCTTGGAATTGGTGGGTTTGTAGCTCAAATAGTTGACCTAGGGCATACATACCTAGGGTCTCCCTTGTTTCATTACGGAGCCCATCCATGATGTGATACATTAGCCTTTTCTTTAACAACGAAAAGTATCTTTCTAAGGTCATGTCCAAGGGTTTATGTTACCCTTGTTTTCATCCTTGGATTTGTCTCCTCAAGGCCAACACTCTTGCATAGGTTTGATATCTTTCATTGAAGAGTTCTACCATTGTTGGCCAACGTCGAATTGATTTTGGTTTTAAGGACCCGTACCATACTTTTGCTTGGCCAACGAGTGTCATAGGAAAGAGCATAAGTCTTTGCCATCCATTATCAATGTTGTTCCATACACAGGCATCGTAGAAGGCTTGTAAATGATGTTGCAGATCTAAATCATAGCCTTCTAAAAACTTGGAAAAGTTATTTAAATCAAGCCTGGGTAGACAACTTTCATTGCGATGCTTGCGAGATATTCGAACAGCCTCTCGTATATGCATTAGGCTCTTAGTGGCTAGTAGGGGTTCATCATCAGTAGGTAGGTTATGAATTTGCGAGTTGGGACAATGTTGTCTTTGTTCATGTTGGCATTTCTGACTTTGCTTGTGGGCTTGATTTTTATTTCTACACCAACCCCTTGAAAGACGGTCATCCATGTCATGACTTGACGTTGAAGGATCAAAGGAAGAGAAAGAGCTGGAAGACTTTTCATGACGTTTGTAAGTCTTCCAATCATCCCTAGATAGATTCTTGTTAACTATTGAGAAGGTCCTAGGCCTTACGGGCCCCCTCGTTCTATGGGATGTTCCATCCTCAGTAGAGGTGCTAGAGTTGGATGACAAGAGTCCTTGAGTACTGTTGGGGTGATCATAATCATAGGAGATCCCTGCATAGGATTGAGTACTCCTAACTTCATCTTCATCATCGTATATTTCATTGGTTCACCAATGAATTGTCTCACTAGTTATTGCGTTGTCATAGTCTTGTGAGAGAGACATTGTTATGAATTGTGTTTGACTTATTTATAATTAGTTTCTTCCTAAAAGATATATCTTCAAAGTTTCATTACAGTGATCTTGGATTATGTAACTAATCTAAATAACTAGCACTATCCTTGACAATAGTGCCAATGATGAGCGGTAAGGTACCCCTACACTCAACCATACGAATACAAGCGTGTACACACGATCTGATTGAACTCCACAAACGGACTAGTTGTGGTATCTAGATAGTTACACGTTGATCGCAGTTCACTGTCTTCCCACCTAGACTAGTATTTGCTTTGTCACGTATGGTTTAGTCCAGAATAAGGTGTATGATATGATTTCTAACACTAGGCTACTCCTAGAGACAATGGAAAATAATCTTGATTAAACTAATAAGCAATAGGAAATGAAGTCTAAGCTAGCCTAAGTGCGATGAGCATCCATCCTTAATCATCCAAGTGCATCTTGGACCTCGTGTACTACTTCTGGGATTACTAAGTGCACATTACATAAGCACTCCTAGATACGCTACTAGGTTACAAAGTAGTTACACTTTAATGTTCGTGATTAAGTCATACTCATTCTACATTTAACAATAGGAATAGTAAATGATGGTAAAGAAATATTAACTAAAAAAATAATAAATAATAATAACAATTAAACAATTAAAACTAAGTGAATGCTGCAATGATGGAGTAATCTTGATCTTTATTGCTGATCATGTGCGTGTCCAAGTACGTCACACTCAAATAAAGGTTCTGTACAATTACAAGCATCACACTGCGGACATGCACTTGGGAAAATAGTCTAACTCCTGCGGAAACAAATTGCAAGAGCTTCACTACAACTTGATCAAAAAAAGGTTCCTAAATGCGGCGGGTGCATGCATATTTATAGTGGAAAATGAACTCTGCATTGACAAGGCCACATCAATGCGTGGAAAGATGCGTTGATGGGGTCACATTGACGTGGCCGTGTTGATAGGGCCTTGTCAACATGGCCTAGTTGACGCTGTCCACTAGATGCTTCATCAATAAGCATAAGAAAAACATTAAAATACACTAACATAATTCGTTAGCAAAATACAACATAATATAGACCCTATTATGGGGTGCTGGAAACCAAAATAATTGAAACATAGGTACACCCCAAGATTTATAGAAGTTTATAATATAGACCATATTATGTTAAGATATACCCTTATGTTGATTTACCTTAGATAAGAAAATAACTAGCAAATATGAGATCCTTGGTATGAAACACCAAGGTGTTACAAAACATCTATCCTATACTTTCATTCTTGTTGTAGTCCTTGAAAGCTTTGTAAAGCTTAGATTCTTATTGTGAGAAGATATACATTGCAATCCTAAGGGGTTCAAGTGTTTATCAACTTGCTTTTACCCTAAGGAGTATGTGAGTGTGTCTTGTAGAAGCATCACAATTTGTTCTTGATCTTGTAAGTCTCTAAGAGTCCTGAGGGATACCAATCTTGTTATTCACTATGTGGGAAGTATATAGCACTTGAGGATATACCATAATGGTAGTCTCAACTACAACTTTTAATTCAAAGTGAATTTTAAGGTGGTGAGTTTTACTACACATATATCAGTAAGTTCGTTCTATTTAAGAAATTAGTTATATTTTTAGCATTTTCATTTACAATGTACTTATTTATTTATGACTCATTCATTCTCAACCACCCCCTCCCCCTCTTTGAGTTAATGCATCCACAAACCCAACCCAGCTCTCTATGATTACCATTAACATTATGATCTAAAAGTACAAACTTATTTTTAAAAGAAGTTCTAGCTTTCCATTCATTTTATTGAAAATTAAATAGTCATCATCATCATCATCATCATTAGCCTAGCCTTATCCCAATAAAATGGGGTTAACTACATAAGTTCTTTTTTACCATTTACCTCTATGAAGAGCTAGATCTTTGTTTATTTCCAATTTCTTTAAATTATCTTAATTGTTTTTTCCCATGTCTTTTTGGTCTTCCTTTTAGTGGCTTTTCTAGAACCTTAATGTAGCAACTTTTTTTATAGGCTCATTATTTGATCTTCTTTACACATGTTCAAACCATCTAAGATGTCATTCTTGTAACTTATTTAAGATAAAACTCACTCCAAATCTTTCTCGAATGTCTATATAGTGTAATTTTTATCTTTTGGTAACATTCAATATCCATCTAAGTATTCACATTTTTGCTACTCTAGTTTGTTGTTCATGCCTCTTTTGTATTGTCTAACATTTAGCACTATATAAGATAGTAGGCCTAATTGCTATCTTGTTAAGTTTTTCATTTAGTTGAAAAGTAAATAGTAGGTTCTTATTTTATTAGAGGCATTTTCTAACATATTAATATCTCCACAAATTAATCAAATAACATAAGAAAGGCCATTATTAAGTTGAGTTCAATGTAGAGCTCTTTCTTGGGAATTATATGAATCACATATACTATAGATACCAAACATTAAGCCAAAAACATTTAGATTCTAAATATCTCTATTTCTTGAAATAAAACTAAAATCAATGATGCAAGTAGAATATTTTTTAGCAATACAAATAAGAACATCATCTTTTCAAACTTTATGATTTGTAAAAAAAAAGCAACTTTATTTAGGCATAAAAAATTAGCTATTAAAGTCAAATTAGAACACCTGTTTTAATTTGTGAAGATACAAAAAATTCAAATTTTGACAATGATATTGAATAATAGTTTATTATTGGGGGTCTAATAATCCAAGAGATGAATTTTATGAGGTTGCAATGCCTAGCTTGGTTCCCTCTTCAACATCTATGATAGAATAAAATGAATTAACCTATTCAAAATTAAAGAATCCGCTTACAACTTTGACAAGTAATATTCTTCGTAGTTCATGAGATTTTTCAATTTAGAATTGTTGCATAAAATGCATTACTTCATTCCCTGTAAGTATGAGAACCTCTTGAAATCATTGTATATATCATTCTTAAGAACTTGAGGTGCTTCTTGGACAATAAAAATTAAAGGTGGTACCTACTTTCACTAGCTTAAGTCTATCCATCCATCTTCTTCTAAAACTTTATTTGAAGAATTTTTTAAAAATAGCTTTTGCTTCTTTAATTTCTTTTACTAATTTAACTTGAGTAGCTCTTTTGGTGATTGATTTAGGAGAGTTAAATACCTTTTGAGATAGCTTATGATAATAGAAACATACATTAGGAAAGGTAAGATAAGAAATTTTCTGTTCTAGAATCTTTCCTCTATATGTTAGCTCGAAAGAAAAAAAAAAAAGTTCTTTGCTTAAATCTAATTTTACACAAACCCTTTAAATTGGTTGAGCACAAAAACTACTTTTTTTTTTATAACACTATCCCAACCATAGTAGCAATATTTGTGATTAAAGGACCACGGCAAAATGAGGAGCTTAATACAATTTAACAAAATACTTTTTTGTGCTTTCTCAAGATTAAAGTATTCTTGCCATTTACATAAAACTAAAAAGGTAAACCATGGCGTATTTATTGTTGATTTCTTTGAAACTGAAAAAAAAAGGACATTGTAAACCAATATCTTAAAGCATCCAGAAATCTTATTCTCCTAGGAAAAAACAAATAACAGAATATTTGGAATAATTTAATGAATCATCTTGCAAAGTGGAAGTGAAATGAATTTTAATAAATTGAGATCCATTTTCTGTGTAGAGTCCGGCACGGTTGAATGGCTTGATATTCATTTTTCTTGGAAAGGTGAACCCTGCAGTCTCATTCGCATCATAGCCAAATTTACGGCCTGCAAACCTGAACTGTCATTCTCAATGAAAGTTCTACTGATATAATATCAGTGCTAGAGCAACGCGTGTTTCGGAGAAATCTGATCTGGATGGGAAATAAGAGCAGCTTTACAATGTGATGGTATTGCTTAGAGATGCAAGTAACCACGGGAAATGCAGCAGCTGCTGCTGAATATAATTAATACAAAATCTTGGGCCTCAATCACCGTTCCGGTTGTTGGCTTCACTTAATCTCATATTGACATTTCAGGCGCGAGCGAGCCCGCGCCAAGGGGAACAAGACACAGCAGCAAATGCAAAGCCAGATCATTTATTTTAGTTTGTGACATGAGCGTTAAACCTCAACCTCCTCCACTCACAATCTCAACACCGGCAAAACAAAACAAACAAAAATGGCACATCTGAACGATGCAGAACTTCACGATCCATTTCCTGATATACATGCTCTCTTTTGCCATTACAATGATTTGTATTTCTACGGTGCACTGGGCGCCTGCTGTGTTCGCTGGAGTTCCAAGCGGATGACTCTGTAAGTCAGTTTTTACCTGTTCAGTATGGTTGGAATCCTCTTAAATTTAAGTAATTTGCATGACACCCAACACAGTGTATGCATTTGCATCTTCCTGTTGTCTTCCAGGTATACACACACACACATACATATATCTGCATGTTAGTGGCGCTAAAAGCTTTTTCATTCCTCAATGGGGAGATTGGGTAGCCGAGTAGATCCAGCAGGCAAACTTACACGTTCATATTAAATGGTCCTAAATATCAGGAACCGATAATGTAGCCGTAGAAAATTAATACATGGACTATTCTGTTGCATCCTCAGGGATTTTATTTTTAATAGGGACATAATTGTGATATTTTTGGGATTTTGCTGTTGTAGGAGATTTTTGACTGTTTTCTAATACCAGTTCTTGAAGTGAACCGCAATGCCTAATTTTCCATATGGGTGGGTCAGATTAGCTTCTCATAATTAGGGTTGCAAATTCTATGGTTCCTTAACAGGACAATGACATATCTTATTATTAATGCTAAGACCACGGCTACTTTTTGAAGTTTTTCTGGTTTTGGTTAACGAGCATGTTTATGCGAAGAAAATAATAACAGTAATTGCGAATCGTATTATTGTGATGAGAACACTACAGCTTGTGGCAACTAGCAACTTTAGGAATGATTATTTGGAAGGTTGAACAATAGGGGTAGGTTCTTACTACCGGTAATACTTGGTTCGGTAATTATCAGCAACCGATTAAACCAGTTACTTTGTTAAACTGTTAAAAAATTGTTTACAGCAGGACTCAACTTAGCAACAAGTGCTAAGTGGATGTTATATTTGGAGCAAATTAAAGTGACTTCAGCCATTTTTCAGAATTTTTCTCTTGCTCTGCTCTGGTCAGACATTTTCCTTGTATCTTCTGCTTGCGTGCTCTCCTCAGCCATTTTTTTTCAGCTTATGGTGCCATTTTTTTTCCAGCTTATGGTGTAAAGAAAAATTGGATTGACCGATTCATTTTTGACGTCTGCTGCTGCTGCTCTGCTGTACATGCACAGACATATATTATTTGACATTCATTCATTTGTATTGCCCATTTGATGCTGTTGTATGCTTGAGACCAGAGTAAATGAGGAAAGAATAAATAAATAAAGATGTTGCAATGACTTTGTTGCAAAGAAACTTGAAACAAATTTGATGCTGGTTTAGGCTATACCTTAGCAACCAATTCTTTTATGCTCCATTTCTTTCCTACTGTGTGAAATATGATTTCTCATCCAACAGTCCTATTTAATCATTTTTAAACCCTGGACTCTTCTTGTCTATGCCAACACAGCCTGCTTTGTGGTTGGACAGCCCCCAAAAATGGCCAGAGTCGTTTAGGGAAAGCAGATTTTATTTCTACCCAACATCTCACACTTAGCAAAATAAAGGAAGAGATTAAAATTACTAATGGCCACAGAAAGCCTTCATGACTCTTGTAATGACCTCTGCAGAATAGAGCAGATTTTGTGAAGGGCACAGTTCAAGAAGGAGATGCATTACTCATTACTCCAATTCATATGGCTTTTTATAAATAATGTTCTATTTGCGTTATCAATGTTTCCTTGTTATCATTGAGTAGCACCTTTAATAATAATGTATCATATTTAATAATAACCCCTATTGTTAACCTTCCTTGTTAAAAAATGCTTTATGTCTTATTTAGTTTTCATATTTTTGTTTTGGCTGAGAGGCTAACCATCAATTATAGATTGGTAATGCTAAATAATATTCCATAATCATACTTAGGGGAAGCCTATCAATAACTACAAATTTTAGATAGGTGACATTAAATAATATTCCATCCATAACACTCAAGGGGAACTTACTGATAATGCTAAATAATATTCTATCATAACACTCTAGGGAGAGCCTTTATGTAACGCTAAAGAATATTTCATCCATAACACCAACATATTTGCTTCAAGCAAATCTGTGACTCGTATGTTTATGTATTTGTGTTGCAATATACAAGGAATGAATTTCAGAAGGGCAAGGGGAGCATGCATGGAAAACAATAATCCATGAGAATTCAGAAATATTTTCCAGCACAAGATTTATTACCAAACTTGGAATTAGTTATCCTTCTCATCATGTGATCACAATGATCTAACCAAAACTGTTATGAGATACATCGAATCTAGTAAAATGGTGATTTAGATAATTTTTAATACAGTAGATGAACTAAAATTCAATTCAGTTTTTACAAGATTCTCTTGGCCAAATTTTAGATATATATTATAAATATATGACTAAGCTAGTTTTTAGAACAATGATGAATCTAACATTCTGGATATGCATGTTTGAAGCCATTAGGAATCTACAGATTGCTAACTTGATGAATCAAAATTATTTGACTTTAGTACAAAGCATAATCCTAATAACATGAACCAAAAAAATTAATTTAGGATAAATTCTGTTGCAAGTGGCGTCTGGTCAACAAAATCATTTGAGTATGCAGTGGATTTTTGAATCCTGCTTTATTTTGTCACAGTTGTGCTGGTGTTTGCCACTGCATGAAGATGGGTGGGTGTGAAATTCGACTTTCAGAACCTTTGTTGAAGTTTTGCTCTGCTACGGACGTGAAAAATACTCTGTTGCATGAAATGATTCATGCATATCTGTTCTTAAAAAATGGAAAGAATGATCATGAGTATGTGCATCCTAAGATTCTCATGAAGTTTTGATTGTTTTTACTGTCACATGTTCATTATTTTATTCTTAGATAGGTAGTATTTCAGGAATGGAATTTAATTTTAAATGCAGTGATCATGGACCATCTTTTCAGAGGATGATGAAAATAATAAATGAAAGTTCCATGACTGATCATCAGGTTGACATCAACAACCTTCATCCGTTTTTCAAATATGAATGTAAATTGTAGCATTTAATAGTGTTTTCAACTTGTTTTTTTTTATTTATGCAGAGGCCTGTTGAGGGTTACCATGTGACCATATATCACAATTTTGTTGATGAGGTAAACAACTACAGAACTCATCATTGGAAGGTATGTGTGCATGAGGAAATTTTTATGTGAATGCTTATATTTCAAGATATTTTTTTGGTTGTCAAACAAAGTATATTTACCATAAAATTAAGCAATCTCTGATATTTTCTTGTCTCTCCCCCTCTCTTGAAATCTACTGATCTCTGTTCGAGTCAGTGCCAAATATGTGGAGATACGATAAAGAGGGCAATGAATCGGGAACCCTCAGCTTCAGATTGTCGTGTAAAGGTTGTTGCAATCAATGAGCTTTGCAATGATTCACATTGCCACTGGCATCAGTAAGACACGACTCGTTCATAATCAGAACTGTAGCAATGTCATTTTCAGAAACATGAATAATGTCATATGAATACTTGCAGGCATCAGCGTACTTGTGGTGGGAGTTACATAAAGATAGCTGAGCCTCCTGATTATCGGGATAAGAGAAAGAAGAAAAGTTCCACGGTAGGTTGTTTTCAGAGCTTCAGTAGGCTTATAACTCTTTCTATAGATTTTTATTGAGTATTGTCAGAGATCAGCAGTAGAAGACTAACTCAAATGACAATCAAAATGCCCAAGAATCTAGCCCTAATGGCAAGGATTAACTCATAAGTTCCATGATGTCACTGGACATCGCTTGGGGTGACTGCAGTCGATATATGACTTCTTCTTTTTATTAGGCATCACTGGAGCAAGATGGCCCTCAGGAGCTTTCATGTTTTTCTTACAAACTTTTCGTTGGAGGTCACTGGGGTGATAGTGAGCAAGATCAAAGTCTTCTTTATTGATTTGGATTACTACAGTGGCAATGAGTAATACGTTTGGCATTTGAAATTTTCTAATCTGAAGATATCAATTCCAATTGTTGGAATCTATATGGAGCGATATACCGAAGAAGATATCGATTGCTATCACTAGAGTTTTTGTGTAGCGATATCATGTGCAACACAAAATTTAAATGCCTAAAACAAGCCTGATTCAAGGGCAAACAACATTGGTTCTTCTTCAAACTTTGGCCATAGGACTGAGAAACATCAGAGATCATAATAGACCTCCTAGAATAGACATGCAATGAGTTTTAAATGAGGTTTAACATGAATTCATGATGCCAACTTCTAGGAACATGTGCGAATGACATTCTTGAGACAAATTGATGACAACTCAACCCACAAAGGGCTTTAGATCAAAAGTTCCAATGTCCAGAACTATGTGACAATGCTAGTTCCTATCTATCTTCAAAGCCAGTTAGGCATAGAACATCCAAATGCCTTTGAAATTGTAAGAAAGGGTGAAGATCATGAAAAATACCCCAAGAAGTTTTCCAAAACCTCTTTACAAATTAACAAGAAACATTGATTCAAATGTGAAAAATGCAGATCCTCTAACATGCAAAGCTTCTAGAACAAGGAATGGATGAATTTCTTGCTAGAATTGCTGATACAAAACATCAAACACTTCTAATTATGCTTCCAAACCAAAGATTCTTCAAACATAAACATAAACTATCGTATGTGATTCAGATGCTTGTAAGAATAAGAGACAAATTGAGAATTGTGAGATATAATTGGGAGAATGTGAGAATTGGGATCATATTGAGAGAAATTATGAAAACATTGTGAGAATTGGATGAGAGAATTGTGCAGATTTTAGCTCATTGTAAGAACATAATGCTGCAAGAATGTGAGAATCAAAAGGAAAGAAATGCACACAAAAACTTAAGAAACCATCAGTACACTCTTTTTCTTCTATTTACCTTCAAAATGAAACAAAATGCTCTCCTTAAATTTACAATGAAAGAGGGGACTCCTTATAGTTTTTGAGGATGCCTCACTTTGATGAGGATCACATGTGGGATCAATGATCCATTACAAAAAGCGAAGTATGCACATGTATTTACATGAAATAAAACATAAACTTCAAACTTCGGAAATTAAATGCTATCTTTTAATGACTCCTAACTTTTAAAAGCTGAAAACATTACATGACTCCAAATTGAAATATGACATAAAGCATAAAATTGAAAGAAAAATTGATGGTCCACATGAGGACACATCTTACAGCCTCCAATAACTATATGGTTGCTGTCATTGGGGCAAGGCTAGGATGATGATGATGAGTATATGGTTGGCGTCATAAATGTTTTTGTTATGAATTGTGTATTCATAGATTCAATTAATCATCCTATTTCACTCTATTAAAAGAACCATTGTGAAATAGTGAGATGAATGGCTTTATGGGTAGTTGTCTGCGTATTTTAGTTTCCTATTTTACAGTCTAGATCATTGCTTTTTTTTTATTCATGGTTTGCAAAATCACTGCATTCTTTTTCTGGAATGGTCAGGGTCATATTTTTATTTAAAAAATTTTTGTGTTTAGAGGAGTATTTAAAAAAACTGCAATGCTTATTTGATTTTCAAATATTCTGAGATGCAAGGACACAAATATATGTGAGAGTACAAGAAGTAAGGTAACAATGAAAGGGTATAAAAGCGTAAAAGCTAAAGATACTAAGAAAGATAAGGCAGTAACCTTGCAATCAGGTCATGCTTCTTCACTTGAAAACTTTTTCCCAAAGTTGAGAAAGGAAGAGGAAGGTTCAAAGAGAGACAATTATTCTATGATATTCCTGGACGACAACAGTGATGATGATGAGGAATCAGGTCGCTTGAAAAGGAGGAAAAATTCAGAACATCAGTCACAAGAATTGCAGAGTCTTTCTCTAAAATCTACTCCCAGTGGGAAAACAGATCAATTGAAAGTTGCAGGTTCATGTTCATATGAGAATCATTATGATGTAATTATAAAATGGAAGAATTGGTATGCATTTGAAACTGAAGACATTGATGGAGAACCATTAGTAAACAGAAGGCAGGAGAAACGAAGACGTGAAAGCATGTTGAAGCCGATAAATGAGCAGCTAGCAATTGGTACAGACACGTCTTCGGTTGAGCATATCAATTGTTTTAAAAGCAAAGCTAAGCAGGATGCCAAGTCCATTATAAAGCCAACCACAACAAAGTGGTCAGCCAATCATGAAAACTCTCAACAGGTTCTTTCCTCGGAGACAGATTCACCTATGCTTGTCAGTAATGACCAAGTATTTAGCTTTATTTCTAATTGCGAGAGTCCAGACGCTGGTAATGGTGCAACATCTGTTTCAAGTGGCAACCAGGCATCTTCTTCTTTCAGTGGTACTGACAGTTGGAATTGCTTGCACCAAGAGGAAACACATGCAGCAAATCTAGTGCCTTGTGAAAGGGCTTCCTCAGATATTATAAATGGGTTGCCAAAATTTAGCAATGGTCAATGTAATAGAATTTGTATGGATACTGACAATGAGGATTTGCTTTGTTTTAATGGGCAACACAAAGTCTGCAAATTCGTTAATCAAGTTGAACCAGAGCATGCATGTGATAAAGGGGATTGTTCTACCAAAAATTTTGATATGGAAAAACAGGCGAAAATCTCCACCAAAAAAATGTCTATCATACTGGATGATTCGAAAGAAGAGCAAATACATAGAGCTTCATCACAAATTGCACAACCGGAAGGAGAGGGTAATTTACTGACTTTGTAGTTCTTCATGTTTCTGACCTGTTCTTCCTTTTCAGTAATTTCCATGAAATATTCAGCGTCTTTATTATTTGTTTCTATATAGATTCTCTGTAGTGAAAGAGATTTGCTGTTTGGATAAAGTAGTTAGTGTTGTTAAAGTCAAAGAACACTTATTAGTTAATTTCATTTTTTAGAATACTTAGACTAGGAAACATGCTGCTTGATTGGTCCAAATGTTCGTAACTGATATAGATTTACCTTTTTTTTAAAAAAAAAATAATGTATAGGTTTTAAAAGGATAATTAGAACATAATGGTAATGCAATCTAATTTCTGGTGGATAGCAATCCAAAATTCTCATTGAAAGCGTCTAAAGTGGAATTAGGCTTGTCTTCTGTATGTTGTCATTCTTTACGCATCCTGTGTTTTCTGGGTGCAAAATACGGACATGAAACTATTATCAATTCATTTAATATCTATGTTTATTTCTGTTATAGAATATATAAAAAATAATTCTTTGCCTATTTGTCTAGTGTAGGCTCACTTTCTAATTATTCATGTTAGGGAAGAAGAGTCTATTTGGAGTAGCGATGGATGATTATAATATATGTTTTTTTTTTTTTTCAAAAATTATAACAGGTCATTTTTTTGCTTATGTTGTTGGTAGTTATGCTGTGACATGAATGTTGATACCTGAGTGAGGATGTGGATGAAACAACCTAATATATAATGCCTTTCCATTAATATTGAAGTTGTCAATGAGGTGGTAACTGAATTGGTAACTTGTGGGTTTGTCGACCACTAAGTTACAAGTTGAAGTTATGCCTGATGCACTGTCATACCTGTGTCAAAATTGGTTGGCTTTATAACTGGGAAATTACATAGGAGCCAGGTCACCTTAAATTGTTAAATGGACATCTACAATCATAGTGGGGAGGGGGTTGTTGGAACCTGAAACTATTTGACTATATGTACCCCATTATATATTGTCAACACAATACTTTGGTAAAACTTAGGTAGAACATAAAAGTGGCTCAAATGTGACTTGAAATGCAATGGCTTGACTGCATAAGAGTTCTTAAACAAGAAGATTATAAAAATTATATTTTCTGAAAGCATATTTATGCTTAGGAAATGCAGACTGGCCTGATCTCTTGAATGTTACTATGGACATTCACAATTTTTGACACATGGAGATTAATGATTGCTTGTCTTAACCCAAATTATATATTCATGAAAGCAGTATTAATGTCTATGGAATTACATAGTAGTTAGATCCCTTAAGTTGTTAACTTGGACATTTACAACACATGACATGATATTTTTGATTACCTGTCTAACCCAAATTATATATTCCTAAATGCATTATTAATTAAAACTTTATCCATCGTAACAGTTGTCACACCCCAAAATTAACCATAGATAAATTATAAAATCACTTAAAGGGGCATGAATAAAATTCTTAAAGATTCATATATTCTGTATGCAAAACTTAAAATTAAAAATTAAATTATTAGAAGACCTTAAATCCCCAAGTAAGAACCTTAATAACCATTTAGGATACTTGATTAAACCAAGTCCATGCAATGTTTTTATAGGAAAAAGTCAAGTTTGCTTAAGACATGACCTTAGGCTAGTAACACAGTAAGTGCAAAGGGGGTGCTAGTACTAGGCTTTGAACCCAACACCTGTGAGGACAAAGCTGTATGAGCTAATCTACTGGCCAATGGCTCATGCTCCAACAAATCCATGCAATGTTATTCCAACATCTCAAGTACAAAGCCTTAATGTACAAATTACAAGAGATGCATAAGTTAACCACAAGGGCCATTTTACAATCCATAACATGGTTCCAAAAATGCAACAATGCTCGAATCCTTTGCCTGCAAGGCATCTTAATGAAGTGCACTATGATGTAGCATTTGCAAAGTTACTAGGAACCTTCATCTAGGCCTTTTAACTAAGATTTGCATGAAACACATGCAGGAAGGGTTAGTACACCTTCACAATAGAGGAAAACACCTTGGTGCCACCTAGAACAAGTTGGAGGGTGGGGTCCATGCTGCAAAGCACACTGTTAGAACTAACAACAATTACTGGTTAACCAGAACCATTAATCAAAGTATAACCGTTGACCAAACCATTCACATTACTGTTAATAGGTTAATCTATCTTTAACCATGATTTTCCTACTTGTTGATTTTTTTGTAAGGTTTTCAGCATCAGACATTTGAAAGAACTATAAGGCTTATACTAACTTAACTAGCTATCAAGGATTGTTTTATGTAATACCTCACCTATTTAGGGCAACCCTCATGCAAGACAAGAATAGCTATTGGATTAGAAACCTTCATGCATGTTTAGATTAACTGTTGGGTTATGTTGTGGCTAGTATCAACTCTATAGTTTTCTTAGGCCCTAGCTCCTCACCCCCACCTTAAAAATAGATTTGATATGTCATTGCAACATGATGATCAATCATGAAGTACCTACCACCATATTAGTTGCCTTTGTTGCAAATCATGTTTAATGCATTTTATTTATTCTTCTTAAGCTTTTCAAAACATTGAATGTGTCCATACACATCCAAATGGTCCACTTGCCATCATTGCCTAAAGCTACTATTCCCGTCAAATGTTGCTATGACTGCATCACTTTGGAAAACATTCAAAAATTCTGTTGCAATCCCTAGTTCCATTGTTACGCAAGTTGTAACGTACAGAGACATTGTTGCCACCTGTAGTCGGAGAAGAAGATGCTGCAAGAGAAAGATGAGTGAAATACACAATGAAAAGTCATGAAAACAATGAACTATGGATTAATCATAAAAAAACTAGGGTTAGATCAACAACACATGCAATATGATTAGTTTAGCAATGCAAACCATCACAAAAGGAAAACAAGTACAAGAAGGTAAACTGATTATCAAAATTGATTAGTTTAGCAATGCAAACTATTACAAAACGAAAACAAGTACAAGAAGGTAAACTGATTATCAAAATTGATGGAATCAAAAATATTTCCTCTACCTTGAAAGATCAATCTGCAAAGCTTTGCCAAGTAAAAATAGGTTTAGATCTAGAAATTGCTAAGAGATCTGCCAAGTATAGCCATGAGCAAGAGGTTAGAGAGAAAGCAATCTATAATTGATGCCAAGAGAGCCAATGTTGCCAAGTATATCTAGGCACAAGAGGAAGTGTTAAGGCAATTTCAAGAATAAAGAATTAATAATCTATTTTTTAAAATTAGTTAACATGTATTCGCAAAAGGGTTCCAATGCTCAACCATTAGGTTAAAGCTACCAAGAAAATACTAGAATGAGCCCACATGTCCAAGAATCAGTTCTAAGATAAAATTAAAGAATAATTGGAATAAACCTCAAATATCTATTAACATGTCTTATGATCATATTCTCACATTATTCCAAAACTGAATAACATACAAATATAAATTAGATTAAATATAATAAAAATTAATAAAATACTAACAATGGGCCACCACCATCATTTCAACTTATCCTTCATATGAGGCATCAAACATTAGTAGATGCCAAGAAATACAAAAGAAAATACAAAATAATAATATTTCCAAATATGGAATAAGAGCATGGTCCTCGGTGAAGAATAATATTGAGACATAATAAAACATGTATACATGCCAATACATGAGGGATTGTTCCAAGGTATATTGCATACAAGCCTATACGCAATATACATGATGTATAAAAATGCCAATACATGTAAACAAGGAGTTAAGGGTTCAAACCTCAAGATGCACAACCATAAGCATAAGCATAAGAGAGATGGTAGAATATACTTGGATGATCACTAGCAACATATAATTTATATTATTAACATAATATTAAATATACCCTTATGCTTAAGAACTAAACATACAAAAATAAATAACAAATTTAAGATCCTAGGTTCGAAACACTAGGGTGTTACAACAATGGATGAATGCTCTGAATCTGTTAGATTATACTTGTTTAAAAATTTCCTTTTTATGAGTTTTTCATATATTTGCATTGCTTACTATAATTAAACCTAATGCTTAGGGATTTACCACTAGGCTAATGCTTCATTTTGGCTAAGAGGCCAACCACTAATCGAACAAAAGGGCCTAGTCATGTAACACTAAATTGTATTTTGTCCACAACTTTGTAGAGTCTCCTGTAATGGCAAATCACATTTTCAATTATGTAATGAGAAATCCTATTTTGTCCATAGCCTTTTACCAATGGCAAATGGAAAACCAGAAGCAGGAAAGTCAAGACTGAAGCTTGAAGTACTTGTAAAACATAGTTATATAATATCCTAGATAGCTGTTTCCTGAAGATTTTCTTGGCCAAATTGTAGATATATATTAGAAATATGTAGCTAAACTAGTTTTAACAAATCATAATATTCTTATGTGTGAAACAAAAGTTAATAATTCTGGTAGTATATCGCTACGGTTTTCTTCTGTGAGAGAAGCATATCTTTGATTCTTTAGATCAAGAAGACTGGCGTAGAACCTGAACTTTTAATTTTTTAAAAAATTAAATATAGTCTATTTTTTTTTAAAATTAAATGCCGACTCTCCTAAGAGGCAGTTACACTTAGATTTTCCCCCTGGTTCTTTGAAAAAACGATCAAGTTTTTATAGCACATTTTTGTTAGTTCGGCTAAGTTTGTTCTGAGTGAAAAAGATTGCATCAAATGGCTGATCTCGTAGAGTTTGTTTTTACCAGGGATGTCTGCAGCATGTCCAATATGTGGTAAGACTTTTGGAGGAGATATCCATGAAGGGAAGTTTAATGTGCAATTTAATATCCATGTTGATAAATGCATCGTTTCCCAAGGTTGGACATTTTAGAATCCGAATCCTAGTGTTTATACTGATGGGATGCTTTGCGTAATCCGCCAGCATAATAATTACACAATTTTGACATTGCATGGTATGATATTAATTTTTAAAATTCTGTCTAATTTCCATCCCTATCCCGAAAATGTTTTGAGGATTGAAAATAGAGAAGCAATGCAGACTTCTGAAATTCAGTTGCATTGAAAGTGATTTTTGTGACTGGTCCTACACCGTGGGTTCAATTAAAAATGTACAACGAGTTGGCTATTTTATTGAATGATTTAAGTTAATAAGTTCTATTCTAACATAATTAACATTTTTTGATCTTAGATTGGTATGTGTAAATGGCAACTGATTTTATATGTATCACAACTATTTTTAAAAATATAATTTTAATTAAACATAATTTGGAACTTAATAATTTAAGAAAATATTAGAAGTTGGCATATTCATCGTACTTATATATATATATATATATATATTGGTCTGCATAATGATTTGCAGTAGTGGAAAATTTTCTTTTCATGAGAATTAAAATTCTAGTTTGTATTGTCAGGAGGTCACACTGTTAACATTGAATTATATATTTCAAAGTTTTAAACATAGGATACATAATTTGTCAAAGAGGCTAATTACAAACATATCTTAACATCTATGTTAGCTCTCCATTTTAATGTATGACTTTGTATAGTGGCACTAACCTTAGGTTTATTTGTGAAAAATAATGAGCACTTCAGAGCATAATATATTGATTGGTTTGAGTATAATACGTTCATTGGTTTTTTAGAAAGATAAATAAATTAATTAAACTATATTAGTCGTTGATATCTAAATTATGCTTTCAATTTCAGTGGGCAACGTGAGTTATAAATGAAGTTCTATTTTGGCAATATTTTTGAAAGTAAATACTGTTAAAAAGTTTTGGGATTTGACAGCCCCTTAAGAATCATTCTTACATTTACGGATCTGCAATTTAGACTTGAAGAATGTTATTATTGGTGAGATGCTTAACACACGGGTGTTCAATTGGTTGGAATCATCTTTTGATCAAAACAATTTGTACCTCTTCAACTTGCTATGACATTGCCACTTGTTACATCTTTTTCAGATTTATTGAATATGATTTATATATTATGTGTGGTCTTCTTTGAATTATCAAAGACTAGTTTGTTTGTTATGATTGTGCTTTATATGTTATGATAATGCTTTATTCTTTATATTATGATTATGATGTTTTTACACGTTTAACTAGCATGATTATACACACTAGTCTTGTTCAATGTGTTAGACATGTGGTGTGGTTGGCTAGAATGTTGGATTGGGGTACAAGGGAAACTATTTGGTATGTGTTGCTTAGATGTGATTTTAGTATGTGGATTTGTATAGCAATTATTATAGATCTCATAGGTTCAAACAAATTTTAATTTGGAATCTTGGTGTGTTTGTTGTGCATGTTTGAAACGTAGGGCATTTGTTGGGAAAAAAAAAAAAGACTTATGAAAATATTCTTTTAAAAAAATCAAAAAGTAAAAATAAATAAGTTTTCCAATAGCACGTGATGTGCGTAATGAAAAAGAAAGTAATTTTGAAATATAAATGCATTATACACTAGCTCAGTTATATATTTAATGTATATACTTATAATTTGGCTAAGAGAATCTTGAAAAAAGGAGTTGAAGTTTAGTTCATCTCTTGTATTAACAAATATCCAAGGTCCCATTTTACCAAATTTTATGTCTTATAACAATTTTGGTTGGATCACTAGGATTGCATGATGAGAAAGATAACTAATTCCAAATTTGGTACTAAGTCTTGGTTGCAAAATATTTTGAATTTTCATGGATTGTTATTTCCACACGTACTATTGTGACCTTCTAAATTTTATTGCTTGTGCATTGCACTAAAAAGACATAAACATAGAAGCCACATATTACTTAGAGCAAATATGCTAATTGATGAGCAACAAGTAGTTCCTACACCCAATCATACAAATCACAAGCATTGCACTAGCGATCTAGTCGAATTTTGTGGACTTTAGTCCATAAATGCACAATAGGCAGAAATAGTGACTTAGAATGTTGTCTTCTTGGCTCTACTTGTGTAAGTGCAAATGTATGTTTAAGTGTAAGCCAAGTGATGAGTCATTAGTTGGTTGGGTTATCTGATAAAAAGTCAACTTTTTGGATTGGCTCCAATTTCTTAGCTTCGATGTCCTAGCCTTGATAACAAGGCTTTGACAATAAGGCCTTAATAACTAGGCCTCATCAACGAGGCCTTGTCGATGTGGCCTCGTCGATGCATCGTATCTCGTTGACGCAGCCTAGCAATAAAAGCTATAAATACGTGCTCACAACCGTGTTTATGCAATTCTTTGGTTAATAGAATAGTTGAACTTTTGCAATTTTATTTTGTAATCTTAGAGAACAATTAGTGAGTGCCTGCAGTGTAGATCTGAGTCAGTTGTACGCCATCTTATTCAAGTGGCAATGTACTTGGACACATTCTATGAACGACAATAAAATTGAGATTGATTCTTCTTCATTGCAACACTTTGGCTTAGATTAAATTTACTTTTAATGCAATTTATATTCCATGTACTTAGTTAATATTTACGTTTCCATGCATGTTAATGAATTGACAGAATGAGCACGGCCAGTTTCGAGCGTAAACACGTATTCGCTTGGTAATCCCAGTAGCATTATTGCTTGGTTCGCCCAATAGCATAGCGCTTGGTAATCCCAGTAGTGGATATGTGGGTTTAGGACGTGTACGGCAAGCTGGGAACAAACACTCATTGCTCGTAGGCTAGTTTAGACTTTACTTTATGTTGTTAATTAGATTAAGTAATTGATTTCTCTATTATCATTAGGAGTAACATAAGGCCAAAACAACATCAATTATCATATGCCTCACTCTGGACTAAACTGTATGTGATAAAGCTACCACTAGTCTATGTGGAAAGATAGCAAACTATGATCAAGGCATAACAATCTAGATGTCACAACTAGTCCCATCCACGAAATTCGACTAGATCGTGTGTGAACACTTGTGATTCGTATGGTTGGGCGTAGGGGGTACCTCACCACTCATCATTCTATCGGCACACACCTTATAAAAGTGTTTGTTGATTTCCATAAAGTATTTGACCCAATGAAGAAATTGTTGCTTCTTCATAAAATCCAAGTCTTGTGGCATCTCTCGAGTAAGAAGATATGTGAGGATGCCATTATACCATATTGCTTTCACAGGCGTTTGTTCACTTATTGCTCTTGTAAAGAGGAGTTTGTTTGGAAACTGATTAGAGAGCTAGCTCTCCTCCTCTTTATTATCCCATCTTAAATGAAAGAAGTGGTCAACGAACACATTCTCGGTCCCTTTTCGATCAACCATAGTGAGGTTGAATTCTTACAAGATCATGAGCCACTGTATGACATGAGGGCTCATCGTTGGCTTGTTTATGAGGAAGCGGATTGCATTGTGGTCTATATGCACAAATACTTTGTAACCAAGCACATAGTGTCGGAACTTTTCCAGAGCATACACCACTGCCATTAATTTTTTCTTCATGGTGGTGTAGTTTAAATGTGCTCCCACAATGCTTCGACTTGCACAGTGGATGTAATATGGATGTTTCTTACTGTCCATTTGTGTAAATACTGCTCCCAAAGCATAGTTAGATGCATCTATCATGATATGGAAAGGTTTGGACCAATTTGGTGCTCGTAGGATTGGTGTTTCTACGAGTTTCTCCTTTAATTGTTGGAATGTGTGTTCACATTTCTTGGTCTAGATAAAAGGTGCATCTTTCCTTATAAGCTCTATCAATGGCTTTGTGATCTTAGAGAAATTCTCTATAAATTGTCGGTAGTTACACTAGCCTGTCTTGGTTTGAGGAAAGGCTTTACTTCTTGGATGTTGACCAACTGCTTTTTATTTGAGCTATCAGGTTTGTAGATCAACATGGCCCTAGAGGAAAAGGTTTGATCAATTATATAAGGTCCCTTCCACAATGTTTGGAATTTTGTCTTTTGGGGAACATGTGTGGGGTTCTAGTAGAGGACCTTATCTCCTGGTTGAAGTTTCACTTTCCTGATTCTAAGGCCATGATGTTGCTTGCTGAATGCTTTGTTCACCTCATTCAAGGATAGAGCCACTAATCGATTTTCATCTAGCATGTTCAAATTGATCAATCTTTCCTTTTGTGCTAGACTTAGGTCAATGTTTAGATCATAGGCCATTAAGAGTGTACGGAGCTTGGATTGGATTGGGAATGTTGGAAGTTTCCCATACACTAACTCATAGGGAGAATAGCCAATAGGAAGTTTCCAAGTTGAATGATAAGCTTAGAGAGCATTGTTAAGTTTTGTACTCTAGTCTTTCCTATATTTGCTAGTATTTTCATAATCTCTCGATTGGTTACCTTTGCTTGAACATTGACTTGGGGGTGGTAAGGTGTTGTTAATTTATGTTCTACCCCCAAGCATTGCATTAATTCTTTAAATGTGGCACCTATGAAATGAGTTTCATTATCAGAAATTAGTGAATGTGGCACCCCAAACCTATTCACGATATTTTGTTGTATAAATTTGATAGCAGTGGATGATGTACAATCATTAACGACTGCTGCTTCTGTCCATTTTGTGCAATAGTCAATTGCTACTATAATATATGCCTTTTCATTGGACATGGGTGTGATGAGACCCATGAAGTCATCAGTTGGCTAGGTTATATAATAAAAGTCAACGTTTTTGATTAGCTTTGATATCTTAGCTTCGATGTCCTAGCCCCAATAATAAGGCTTTAACAACAAGGCTTTGACAATAAGGCTTCGATAACAAGTCTCCAACAACAAGGCCCCAATCGACTAGGCCTCGTTGACGCAACGCAAAAACCCTATATATACCATTGGACACTTTGAAATTTTTTGCCATTTGCTTGTAACACAGGGAGAGTTTTTGAAATTTTTCAGAGCCCAAAAACCTTCCAAAGCTCATAACTTCCCAACTATTTGTCCAAATCACTCCGTTTCTCGATCTTGCACTTACTGAAGGTAAGATCTTTATTGTGGGGGCTGCAAACCTTAAGGTTTTTGATGAAAAATCGATGAAATCTTTTTGGTATTTTCTAACTCCCCCAAGGGTTAATAACCTTAGTCATATATAAATATCAACTTTTTCACAAGTAAACCCTTTCAACAACCTTGTAAATGATTTATTAATGATAATACATAAATAAATGATGAGCAGTGAGGTACCCCCTATGCCCAACCATACAAATCACAAGCGTTCACGCACGAGTTGGTTGAATTTTATGGATGGGATTAGTTGTGGCATCTAGATCGTTATGCCTTGATTGCAGTTCGCTATCTTTCCACATGGACTAGTGGTAGCTTTGTCACATATGGTTTAGTCCAAAGTGAGACATATGATAATTGATGTTGTTTCAACCTTATGTTACTCCTATCGATAATAGAAAAATCAATTACTTAATCTAAGTAACAACATAAAGTAAAGTCTAAATTAGCTTACAAGCAATGAGTATCCATTCCCAGCTTGCCATACACATCCTAAACCCACATATCCACTACTAGGATTACCGATTACCAAGCGCTATGCTACTGGGCAAACCAAGCAATAATGTTGTTGGGATTACCAAGCGAGTATGTGTTTACGCTTGAAACTAGTCGTACTCATTCTGCCAATTCATTAACATGTATGGAAATGTAAATATTAATTAAGTATATGGAATATAAATTGCATTAAAAGTAAATTTAATCTAAACCAAAGTACTATAATGAATAAGAATCAATTTCAATATTATTACCGTTCATGGAATGTGTTCAGGTACATTGCCACTTGAATAAGATGTTGTACAACTGACTCAGATTCACACTGCAGGCACTCACTAACTGTTCTCTAAGATTATGAAATAAAACTGCAAGAGTTTGGCTACTCTATTGACCAAAGAATTGCATAAACATGATTGTGAGCACGTATTTATCGATTTTATTGCTAGGCTGCATTGATGAGATACGATGTGTCGACGAGGCTGCATTGAGGGTGCCTCGTCGACAAGGCCCAATTATCGGGGCCTTGTTGTCGAAGCCTTGTTGTTAGAGCTAGGACATCAAAGCTAAGATATCAAAGCCAATCCAAAAAGTTGACTTTTGATCAAATAACCTAGCCAACTAATGACTCATCACCAAAGTACATGATTTCTATTGATTTTATATTTTATTTTATTTAGTCTAAGTGAAGAATAAAGAGAATTAATTAATGATTAACTATTTAATTATCTAGTGACTTAATCTAACTATCCTAACATAAGCATCCAGGCCCACCTTCTATGTACATCTTGAACTCGTTATGAACATTACTAAATTACCAAGTGTTATGCTACTAGATGTACCAAGCGATAACACTACTAGGATTATCAAACATTAATAGTATGTTTGAGGTAGTTGTACTTATATGTAATTATTAAGAATATTAATTAATTTAAGTTCATGAATATAAAATGCATAAGTATTAAAGTGCATAATAGAAACATTAAACTATTCTTAAGTGCTGCAAGGAATTCCAAGAATCTTGTCTTTATTGTTGGCACATCAAAATGGTTAGGTACATTGATGTTCAAATAAGAAATCGTATAATCCTTGAAGTCCTATTGTTGGCACTCAAAAAATATTCTAACTCTAATGGAAAGAAACTACAAGAGTTTAGCTACACTACTAACTTAATGTGTCATAAATGTGATGGGTACGTGCATTTATATAGGCAAGATTAGCCATTATGTTAATAGGTTTGTGTCAATGCATTTAACCATGCATTGATGGGGCTACGTCAATGCATGCTTGACAACGTAGCCTATTGCATGATTCATCATACCCCCATAATTAAATGAAAACTCATCCTCAAGTGAACAAAAATGGGATCAAGCTTCTTACAAAATTGGGAAGATATGGAATTATTAACTGATTGACTCAAAGTGCTAGATTGTACGGATTTATAAAATTTGAAAAAATGGATGTCTTGGATAATAAAATTGGACACCTTTACAAAAATGACCCATAGTAGTCCTCTAAATGTTGAAGACGAAAAGGAGATTAAATAGTACTAGGAGGTGGAGGCTCTTGAGATGTTGAAGGACCTTTTCCATACTTTGGTGCTCATGGTGGAGATGGCTGAGGCTAAGGCTATGGTTATGGCTGTCTTGCTGCTTTTGGTAGAAGGTGAAAGGCATCTAGTAATGTCTTCATCTTCTCCTCCTTACTCCATGGGTTGTGCATAGTCCATGTAGCTTCACCATTGTGGGCTGGCACAAAGACATCCCATGGATAGGGCATTACTAGGAACAACTCCTTCACATTGACAAACCATGCTATAAATTGTTTACATTCGATGTAGAACATCTTTACAAGGTTTTGCAATTCATGATAGTTGCTCATTCTTCTAGCCAAGTTTTCAGCAATCAATTGTTGGTGAGTAAATTAGCTTCTGAGAACTTCGAGGCCTTGTTTTTTTAGGTGGCAAAGTGCTCGAACCTCCTCCATCAATAGATTGCAGTTCTCTGCTATCAACCTTCTTAAGTCCATGTTTATCTTGGCAAGCTATTTCTACTACTATCTGACAAGTTCAATCATCTGGTCTTTTTTTGCTTCCCAACATTATGTAGGTGATGGATGTCCTTGGTCAAGATCAAGTTCTCCTTGCAGACTTGCATCAAGTCCTTATTGGCGTTAATGATAAGAGCCTTTGATAAGGATGCATTAAAGATTGCTATCTCATTAGCGTTCTCAACCTCTTTTAATCAGTTCTGAAGTTGTACAAAAGCTTCATCCATCGTGATGGTCTAGCCAAGAATGGCAAGATTGGCCAAGCAGAGTCTTAGTTCCACAACCTTGGCAACCAACCTTTAATTCTTGTTGGTGGCTGCCTCAAGTTGGACATTGGATATGATGAGCTTCCCCTTTGTTTCAAGCATCTCTGACTGGGTTGTAGGTATTTCATTTGGGAGATTAAATATTTTCAAAAGTAGTTTTTCAGTTCCTACTAGTTAGTCCAACACTTCTTCGTGTTGGGTTGCACTTAGCCTCTTACTTGTTTCTCATGTAGAAGCCTGCACTGAGTGTAGCAACATCTGCCATGGCTACCATAGAAGTGTTCAATGCCTCTGCCACCCTGTCAACGTCTACCTCCATCATTGTTTCATATTCTTAGTCCTACATCACCAGGATAGTAGCCCCCTTGCCCTCTTCCAAGCGCACCAAGAAGGTTGTGACATTTCCAAAAATTTTGGAAAACTCCTATTTTCTAGGGATGAACACTGTAACCTCTTGGGTTTTTGGGTTCAATCTTGCAGGCCCCTACATTCTTTGAGTGGAAAACAATGAGGTAGTCTCTTCTAGCCAGCTTATTATTTTGGTCACTTCATTAAGATGACTTAATGCTAGTTGGTAGACTGATGGTTTACCACCACTTGGTTCTTTTTGTTGTTTCTACAAGAGTTGCTCACGAAGTTTTCTCATGCGTTTAATGGTTGCATGAGCCTTTGGCATAGTCTTTCTAGTGAGCGGTGGTGGTGGTGGTTGCTCCACCTCAAGCGGTTTTGTAGGTGCTTTGTCCTTCATCATCTCCTACCAAGAGGCAATCAGAGCATGACAAATGGTATTATTGGTGTACCAACCTATGCCTCCCCTTCGACAAATTTTTTTGATTAGGCATGGGAAGGGGAGTGTCTTCCTCCCTTGCTTATTCTCTTTGAATCGCTTGTCTATCTTTAGGAAGATAAGCTAAGGAAGGTTTATGGAAAATTTGTAGCTTATGGCGATGTAGACACAGGCAGAGAAAGCAGTCACCTTGCTAGGCCTCACCGTTGGGTTTAGGTGATATGCCACAATTTTAAAGTAAACTCTCTCTGCTTTGATTAGTTTGTTGTACTCTTTATAGCTTATCCCATAGCATCGTTTGATCCATTCTATTTTTGCCTCAGGATCTAATTGCATTGGGATCTCTCAATGTTGCCTTGGTATTACATAGTCCAAGGGTCTTTGCAATGGCCTCAATGGAGTAGGACATACTAATGTCTTTGATTTTGATAGTTGTGTTTGCCTATCAATTGTTCTAGAAAAGGTAAGTTTCCCCCATGTACCACCCCCCACTGGAAGTGAGGATGGGCCACATGGGGAACCCCTGCAATTAGGTCTTAACCTTGTTCGGTACTAGGTCTAGGAAGGGGCCAAAGTTGAGTTCCTGAAGAACTGAACTTTGGATTTCCTTGGAGTATATTTGCTCCAAGTAGGCCTTGGTCAAAGTGACCTCTATATTTGGTCTAGACCTTGGCACCTCATCTTGCCTTGATTGGCATGTTTCAGTAATCGGAATCTACTGGACAGATTCCACTTCAAGTTCCTCTCAAAGAGGTCTTGTTGCGTGTATCTCTGCTTTGCCTTCTTAGGGTTGCTATGCTTGCTGGTTCTTTCTTCCTCTTGGCTACTTCTTCCTTGGTTGGGATGGTTCTTCACCTTGTGGTCCTTTCTTCCTCTTGGCTACTTCTTCCTTGGTTGGAATGGTCCTTCACCTTGTGGTCCTTTTGGTGCCATCTGCGATCACAACATAACCTAGGATTAGTGTTTTATGTGTAACTATTAATACCTTTTCTCATTTGGGCAAGTTACACTTAGGTTGTTTGTGATCATGGCAAATGGATTATCATATTATTATTTTATCTATTTAGCTACCCAAGTTTGTTGATGAGGTTGAACTTAGAAAAATGTCAAAAAAATTTCTATCATAAAACATAGGTTTGTTGCCCCCATAATGTAAAGCTTACCTTCAATAGTTGAAGGGCCAAAGAACGAGTAAATTCAAACAAGCGGTTAGAAAGTTATGGCTCTAGGAAGGCTTTGGGCTCTAAAAATTGCAAAAACTCACTTAGCTTTATGAGGCCAATGTGGAAATTTGGCTAACTTTGGTCGTGTATTTATAGCATTTTTCCCATGCATTGATGGGGATGCATCGATGCTTTTGGCTATGTTGATGAGGATGTGTTGATGTAACTATAGGAAAAAAATTTCACATATACAAAACTAAGTATAGAAAGAGAATTTTGCAATGAAAATGGAACCAAGAGGAATCCAAAAAAGCCTAAATTAAGGACAAAAAATTGAAGAGGGCTTGACATGCAGTTGGAATAGGAGAGTTTGTTGGAGTTGAATATCAAGGAGTGTAAAAACTAGATGTTTCATGGTGGAAAACAATGGGTTTAAGAGCAAAACAACTAAGGGATAGGAAAACTAACTATCCAAGCCAAGGGGTATGCAAGTGGGTCCTCCCATAGCAGGCTCATGCCTGTAATGCCCTTGCATGCCTTCATACCAAGGAGTCCATGGGCCCCAAGGCTGATTAATGGCCATAGATTATTAAAAATTGAATCACCCAAGATACCACCAAAGAATGAAGACACATCCAAGTGAATGCATTGATTAAACATGAGAACAAGTAGTGAGATGGAAAATGGATTGAAGTGATGAGGAGAGGGAGGATGAAATGGAATTTCTTATGCTGGTCACATGAAGTCCTTGTGGAGTTTGTGATTAATGTAATCTTGGGAACATCACATCCTTAGTTGGAATCAATATCATCTACTTCCAGTGGCTTCGCATTGGCACATTAGATCATTCAATCCCCTAGAGCTCATGGACATGACAAAAATCATCCACCATTCCAAAATAGAGGAGAAAAGAGAAGCAAGAAGTGAAGAGGGCCTTAGTTAGAGGGATGCCTTCAAGCATGGGTAACATGTCTTTCCAACCCCATAACCAGTGCTTGTAGCCCATTATTTTGTTTAAGGGATGTGCTTTGAATTCTCATATTTTTTAACATGGGAACCATACCATGTAAAGACATTACTTCCTATTATTGGTCGATGATAGAAATGGTAAGGAATCGATGAGAATACCCATAGAACTCCAAACAATTGACAAGTACAAAACATGACAAATTCTCTTGAAGAAACATCCTTGCCAATTCCACTTGATTCATTCAAAGTCTAGGAGCACTAAGGTCACAAATTTGTTTAAAGTTGTTATTAGAAGGAACTTCCATGCTTCAAGAGCAATGAAAACACCATGGAGTTTTTGGTGGAATGGTAGATGTCGTGGGCTCATTGCCTAGTACAATGTGAAAATCAATGAAACGATTAATCAATGTCAAGATTCAATGATGAAACCCAATCATTAAGCAATCATTTTAAGCAATGGAATTTATTAACCACCATCTATCAGCAGTTGCACATGACACCAAAGTTCTGATGGAAATAAAGAAAAAGAAGACACATAAGAAAAGTTCACATAAGGAAAAATATAGAAAAAATTGTAAAATATTCAAGAAAATGGAAAATGTATAAAAAGTAGTGTAAAACAAAAAAGGTGAAAAACTGAGAAGCAACTTCGTAGGATGTTAGTATGGATGGCCATCTCCCCCATGACTAAGTTTGAAGGGAGAGATTTGAAAGATTGAGTGTGCATTGTCATTAGTTGAGGCATTCTTTCCATTGGATGTTTTTGGTTCGAGGAAAGATTTAAGTTGTTGGATGTTGATAAAAAATCTCTTACTTGGACTATCAGGATGGTATATCATCATGGAACCAAATAGAAAAGTTTCATATATGATGTACGGATCCTCCAATAGTGTTTGAAATTTAGTACATTGAGGTACATGCATGGGGTTCTAGTAGAGCACCTTATCTCCTAGTTGAAACTTTACTTTCCTTATCTTAAGGTCACAACGTTGTTTGTTATGTGCCTTATGCACTTTATTCAATAACAAGGCTACTAATCTATTCTCGTTTAGCATGTTAAGATTTATTAGTCTTTCTCTTTGCGCTAGACTTAGGTCCAAGTTAAGGTCATAGGCTATTGAGAGTATACGAAGCTCAAATTGGATGGGAAGCATTAGAAGTTTCCCATACACTAACTCATAAGGAGAGTAACCAATAGGAAGTTTCTATGTTAAATGATAAGTCCAAAGAGCATCTTTGAGTTTATTGCTCCAATCCTTCCTATATTTACTAACTATACATGTTGGTATTTTGGTAATTTCCATGTTAGTAACCTCAGCTTAACCATTAGCTTGGGGATGGTAAGGGGTTGTTAGTTTATGTTCAACCCCCAAGCATTGCATGAGTTTTTGAAAAGTGGCACTAGTGAAGTATGTTCCATTGTTTGAAATTAGTGTCATTGGCACACCAAATCTATTTACAACACTTTGTTGTACAAACCATGCCACTGTAGAGGATGAACAGTCAATGACGGTAGTGACTTCAACCCATTTGGTACAGTAGTTAACAACCACAATGATGTAGGCCTTTCCATTTGACATAGGATTGATGGGCCCCATGAAATCAATCCTCTAAAGATTAAATGGCTCCAATGGTTGGATCTACTGTTGCGGCCCTTCCATGTGTGTGGTCATCCCTCCATCATGTTGGCATTTGTCACAAGAATGAAAAAATTAATGGACATCCCTAAAGATTGTGGGCCAGTAATATCCTATCATGAGGATCTTAATGACCATCCTCATCCCAACATCCCATAAGGACCCTCGTGTGCTTCTTAAAGGACTCAAAGCTGGTCTACATTAGGAACACACCATTATACTAGGTCATTAGCATAACTCTTGTAGAGGTTGCTCTTGATCTCCATAAAGTGTTTGGCCTAATGAAGAAACTATTGTTTCTTCTTATGATCCCATTCCTACAACATCTCCTAAGTGAGTAGATAGGAGAGGATGTTGTTGTACCAATTTTTTTCTTTGAGTCTTTGAGGATTAAGAGCATTAGCAAAGAGGAGCTCATTAGGAAATTGATTAGACGGTGGTCTCTCTTTCTTATTGTCCCATCTCAATTAAGACAAGTGGTCAACCATCACATTCTCAGTCCCCTTTCTATCAAACATTGTTAAGTCAAACTCTTGGAGGATCACCAGCCACCATATGACATGGGAGCTCACCATTGGCTTGTTCATCAAGAACTAGATGGAATAGTGATTGGTATAAATAAGAACATTGTACCCAAGCACACCATGCCTAAATTTCTCTAGGACATACACCACTACCATAAGCTTCTTTTTAGTGGTGGTGTAGTTGAGTTGTGCACCCACAATGCTTTTGCTTGTATAGTAGATGTAACATGGACATTTTTGATCATTCATCTATGTAAGCATGGCACCAAAGACATAATTGGATGCATCTATCATAATGTGGAATGGCCTAGACTAGTTAAGCACTTGTAGAATTAGAGTTTTTAGAAGTTTCTGCTTCAATTGTTGTAATGCATTTTCACATTCCTTGGTCTAAACAAATGGTGCATCTTTCTTGGTAATCTTTACCAACAACTTGGTGATCTTTGAGAAGTTTTTAATGAAGTGCCTGTAATAACCAGTGTGGCCAAGGAATGACCTCATGTCCTTCACTATTTCTAGTTGTCTAGTTATTTTTTGGATGATCATTATTTTTTTAAGGTCTACCTCAATCTCTTTTTTTGAAATCCTATGCCCTAAAAGAATGCCCTCTTAGACCATCAGGTGGCTCTTTTGCCAGTTGAGCCTCAAGTTTTTCTCCACATATTTTCTAAGCACTTGGTTGAGATAGTCCAAGGCTTGCTAATTTGTAGCTCCATAGGTAGAGAAATCATTCATGAAGACTTCTACCCTTCTATCGATCTGCTATTGGAAGATGCTTAGAACCAAACATTAAAATGTGGTGGGAGCATTGCATAGGCCAAAAGGCATCTTTTTGTATGTGAAAGTCCCCCAAGGACTTGTGAATGTTATCTTAGCCTAGTCCTCTAGTGTAATCTGGATTTGGTTATAGCCACTATAATCATCCAGAAAGTTGTAGTAACAATTCCCCGCAATAATATCTAGCACTTGGTCCACAAATGACAATGAAAAATGGTCTTTGTAAGTGGCCATATTCAATAGCTGAAAGTCTATAAAGACTCTCCACTTTTCTCCTTCTTTAGCATAATAACTCGACCTTGAGGAGTTGTTCAATTTCCTCCTTGATGATTTGCTTAATTTTTTGGTTCATGTGTCTTTGCAACTACCTCTTTGGTTTAATAAAGGAGTCTGTATAAATTCTATGCTAGCATATCCTAGGATTGATTCCGGTTAACTCATGATATGACTAGGTAAAGGTTGTTTGCCATTTGTTCACAACTTCCACTAATTTCTTCTTCTGTGCAAGAGCAAGTGCGGCATTGATAATAACTAGCTTGTCATTATTTACGAAAGCATATTCCATTCTTACTAGTAGAGCCATTAGCTCAAGGAGATCTTGCTTAAAAGCTTCTAGGATCTCCAACTCTCTCCAATCGATCTCCCTTTGTTCACACGAGAGTTGGTGATGTATTTGCTCCAACTTGTTCATATTATCAACATATGAACTTGTGAGGCTCTTAGCTAGTTCCATGCATATCATCAATCTAGCCTCATTATCTATGGTTAGCCACTAGGTACCCTCCTATTTAGTGACTACTACGTAGAGGCATCTTTGAATTTTTGCTATCTTTGCACATTGATTGCATGCTTGAAGGGATGTACCTTTGATGGTTCATAGTCTCTACACACAATGACACCCTATGTCACTATACGTGATGCATGGAACTCTCTTCTTCTCGATCTTTCCAAATTTGATTTCCTTGCAAATTTGAAAAGAACTATCTCGAAATCCCAACTTGACATTGATGTTGCTTAGCCATGCCCTCCCCTTGATGATAGGGAAGTTCCTTTGCAATTTTTCACATGGATCACCAAGAAATTGAAAGGATAGGACCACCCACAAACTATGGTCACAATGTCTTCCATTAATCCTAAAGGAAAAGTGATGGATTAGTCTACCAAATCTAATTTGATGTTGCTCTTTTTTAATGGAGGTAGGTTCTAGGCTTTGTACATTTCTTGTGAAATTAAGTTAACTTTGGAGCCTAAATCCAAAAGAGCCTTACATGGTTCATTTATGGCAATCTGCAAGTAAATAAGAGGACTCCCAAGATCAGATCTCTTTTTGGGAAGATAGTTAGCCTTGATCCAATCTGTGACCATGTGGGTCATCATGACAATGTACAATTGGGGAGTGCTTTGATTTGAAGGTTGCTCGATGGAACTTTCAAAGGTTGACATAGAAGGGTTGACAGCCATAATGTATAATTGGGAAGTGCTTTGATTTGAAGGTTGTTCGATGGAACTTTCAAAGGTTGACATAGTAGGATTAAAAACCATAGTGTACAATTAGGGAGTGCTTTGGTCCTAAAAATGGCCTCTTGTAAGGCTTGGATTTAGGACCACTCAACTAAGGAGTTAGTTGTAAGTTTATTGCCCTCGTAGCATTTCTTTATTATGTTTAGGTAGGTATTTCACCCTACATGGATGGAGTAGGTGGCAGAGGAGTTGATGATGATGGTATAGGAGTGGATGGGTGTTGAAAAGGAAATGGGGAATCCCCTCTTAGAGAAGGTGCTCTATAGTATTCTGGAGGGTAGTGGTGGTGTGGGAAGGAAGTGTGACTGGAGGAGTCACGTGAAGAGATTAGCTACTAAACATAGTATTCATAAGGATCAAGTTGGTGGTAAGAGTACTTCTGACTTAGAGGGGGCATCCCCCATGACTATGGATGTTACCATTGCTAGTACTACTCTTGAGGGTTAGGCAATGCTCCACTCAAATAGTAAGTTTGTTGGTGGAATTACTGCTAATAGTTGTCTTGTGGATAAGACAACTGCCTGGGTGCTTGCCATTTTGCCAATCTAGGATTTAGAGCGTACACCCCAGATTCTTGTAGATGTGATAATACAGGACAACATCCTTTGAGATATTCATATTAGTAAATGTCACATCCATCATCATCTATTTCTAAATCTACAACCTCCTCAATTGCTACAACTTTAACCTGATTTTTATGATATCTTTGTTTAGCATTCTTCTTCTTTCTTCTTTCATGATCACTTTCTCCTTGATCTCTACATTCCTCTATAATCTTTAAAGAAGTTTGAAACTTTTTATTTAAGGAGTTCCACACCTTATCAAACTTAGTTGATATTTTGGTAATAGATTTCTAGATCAATAAGGTTTTCCTCTACACCACTTTATCAAGTGGTGCCTCCTCCTCATTTTCATAGAAATGAACCTCCCTTTTGCAGATGGAGGAGTCTCTATTGTATTCTTCTATACATTCCCATTTATAGCTCTCCTTTCTTTTTGGTCACTTGCTCAATAAGCCTTTGAATCTAATGGGTCCTTAGCTTAAAAAGTATTCCTTGGGCATAGACCCCAAGTGATGAGCAGTAGGTACCCCCTATGCCCAACCATATGAATTACGAGCATTCATGCATGATCTAGTTAAATTCCATGGATGGGACTAATTTGGCACCTAAATCATTAAGTATCGAACGTAGTTTGCTATCTTCCCACTTAGACTAGTGGTAGCTTTGTCACATCTGATTTAGTTCAAGATGAGGCATATGATAGTTGATGTTATATTGGCTTTATGCTACTCCTAACAATAATAAAGAAATTAATTATTTAATCTAATTAGCAATGAAAAGTAAAGTCTAAACTAGCCTATGAGTTATGAGTGTTCATTTCTATATTGCTGATGAGATGTCGTTTGGGCCAACTGCAATATCGCGTATGCGATATCGCATGTCCAGACATGATATCGCGTCCTTTACTGCGATATCACGTACGTAATATCGCAGCCTACCGCTAGTCCTATAAATAAGAGGCGGATCTCCCTTGTTTCACACTTAGATTTAGTCCCTTAGTAAAACTCTGGTAGTTTTATCCCTCCAAAGATAGAATATTTTCCAGTGTATGCCCGCAATGTGGTGATTGTAATTGTATCACATCCTTTATTCGAGTGTGATGTACTTGGACACGCACATGATCGGCAATAAACATCGAGATTATTTCATCATTGCAGCATTTACTTAGTTTAATTAATTATTTAATTTTTATTTACTACTTTCCTAGTTAATATCTTCTCACCCTTAAGCTCATGTTAAACACGAAATGAGTACGACTTGATTACGAGCATTTAAGTGTGACTACTTGGTAACCCAGTAGCGTACCTAGGATCTGCGCTTGGTAATCCCAATGGTAGTCGTGCATGAAGTCCAAGATGTGTACCGATAATCAAGAAATAGATGCTCTTTGCACTTAGGCTAGTTTAGATTCTGTCTCACCCTTCTCTCCTAGCTTAGTTAATATTACTTTCCATTGCCTTTAGGAGTAGCATTAGATTATAAACCCATCATACACCTCACTCTGGACTAAACCATACATGACAAAGATAATACTAGTCCAGGTGGGAAGATAGCAAACTGTGACCTAAGGCTAACTGTCTAGATGCCACACAAGTCTGGTTGCGGAGTTCGACCGGATCGCTCATGTAACGTTCGTATTCGTATGGTTGAGTGTAGGGGTACCTCACCACTCATCATTGGAGCCGTTGCCAAGGATGAGGCTAGTTATCTAGATTAGTTATATCATACAAGGTCATTGTAAAGGACTTAACGATATATCTTTTAGAAAGAAATAACTATTAAAAGTCACACATAAATTCACATACAACTTCACAACCATGCCTCTCCTACAAGATCACGATAATGCCACACCTAGTGAGGAAGTTCATTGGAGAACTAACAAACTATATGACAATGAAGATTGGAGTACACAACCTGAAGTGGGGGTTTCTTATAAACATGAATAGAAAAAATGTCATCACAATGCATGAAAGCATAACTTACCCAATGATGATGAACCCCTACTGGCCACTACAAGCTTAACGCAAATACAAGAGGTTGTTCGAATCTCACGTAGGCATTGTAGAGAGAGTTGTCTACCTAGGCTTGATTTAAACAACTTTCCCAATTTTTTAGGAGGCTATGACTTAGATCTGCATCAACATTTACAAGCCTTCTATGATGCCTACACATGGAATAATATTGATAATGGTTGGCAAAAACTTAAGCTCTTTCCCATGATACTTGTTGGCCAAGTAAAAGTATGGTATAGATCGTTAAAACCAAATTCAATATGACGTTGGTCAAAAATGGTAGAAGTCTTTAATGAAAAATATCAAACCTACACAAGAGTGTCAGTCTTGAGGAATAAAATCCAAGGATGGAAACAAGAACACCGTGAACCCTTGGACATGGCCTTAGAAAGATATTATGCATTGTTAAACAACTATCCAAGCCATGGGTGACCCCCCTGCAACCTATAAATAGGTGACCCCCCCGCAACACTTAGCATCATTTTTGCCATTTACATGGGGGAGTTTTTGAATTTTTTCTCTACAACTTGCAATTGAGCGACCCCTTGTTTTTCTAACTATATCTCACTCGTTGGTACTTTGATTTTAATTCTGTCTGAACCTGCTTGAACCCGGAGTGTTCAGTTTAGTCGTGGGGGAGGAACATCTACTGAAAAGCACCTAACTTTTTTGAAAGTTATCATCGCCCAAAGGACATCATTTAGGGTAATTAACTATAACACTTCGAATAATTGTGCCTCAAAATCATTTAATCCTTAGGTATACCGGGAAACAAAAAAATTGGAAACCACCTAAGTTACAGGACATATCATTACAGTTTTTGGGCAATATCACACGTGATAACATAAGATCATTAATTAAGGCAAGCAGTAAGGTATAACCTAACTTTAAAAATAACCTTACTAACACTTGGCCCCGTGTGATTGCAGATGGTCCCGAAATGTGGACAACATGAAGGTCCTACCCAAGGTGGAAGCAAATGATCTCGGAGAGGTAGAAGACAAGGCCCTGCCGAACAACATGCAGAATAGGAGAAGTAATCATTTAGCATTCATCANACCGAACAACATGCAGAATAGGAGAAGTAATCATTTAGCATTCATCAAGATGAAACTCCTACTGAACAATCTAGGTAGGCAGAAGGAGAAGCTCCTGCAGCTCCTGAACAGGGATAATAGCTCACGTTGCCCCAAGATTGCATTCAGGCCATCCATGAAAAGTCCACATTCACTGTGGTAATTGTGGAATTGAACTTTGAATCATTTACAGAGTTCACTCCTGAGGCCATTAGGGATCACCTCAAAGGGTCTCCCTTATGGCCTATCCTCTCTGAAAGAGGTGCCTGGTATCTAGGAGAGACATATCAATTTTGGCACAATAGGGAGCAAGGCACCACAGTCAATATTTGTGGTGTGACAGTTGACTTCTCCACCTAGGCCATTTTAGAAGTGTTAAACCTTCCAAATACAGGGCCTAGAGTTACTTAGTTATCCACCCATTCTGACCCTGATGTGCGAAAGAATTGGTTGGAGAAGGCTTATGGTGAGTTGACGACAGAAGAGAGGGTTTACTTCAAAATTGGAACATATTACCTCTTCCCCACAAAGGGCTTGAAAAGAATATCAACGTATGTAGCTAGAGGATGTGCAGTGTTGATGGGAAAGATTAACGCTAATCTGCCTCATCTATATTTAACAGAGATCTTGAGGTGGTTCGAAGAATGAAAGACAGGGAAGATGACGCTACCTTTCCCTTGTCTTATCAGAAAGCTTTACTGACATGCCGGTATTCGGGGGTACACCAATGATGTCCTCTGAAAAGCCTAGACTACTTCATATGCTAAATTGCTAAAGAGCTAGGACTAGAACAAGAAGAACAACAGATGACTGGACCAACTGCAACTCAACTTGTAGGAACCAGTCAACCTCTAGGCATGGGTCCTAACCAGCAATAGGAAGCAAGGCCTAGCACAGGCCAGGATCAACAGCCACCACAAGACTACAGACCATCGATGAGCCATCTTAGGGCCATTGCTGAGATGGTCAGTTGGGGAAGTCATGATGATGCAAACCTCTTCCACGTTATTGATGATGCCATTCAACCTATGGTTTCATTGGATAGCACAAGGGGGAAAGTATCCATTCACATAGGAGGAGGGGAAAGTAGATGGTCACAACAAATTTCAAGAAATACAACATCTTTCCAGGTGCAGTTAGAGACTGGTGAAGGGGCCATTGTGGTGGTCATGCAATACTAGGATGCCATGGGAGTTGCAAAATTGGTCATGGACCACATCAAAGAATTCTTCGACATACCTATTGTGCCACCGACAGATCTCACAAGTGCACGGGATGCTCAAAATTTGGTTGGAACCTCAATGACTCATTCGGAACATGAGGATGCGCTTGATCGATTGCTCCAAACAGGGCAAGTAATGACGTTCCTATTTGACATCCCTCAGGATGTTACAGCAATTCAATCAGACCTCATTTCCACAAAGGGGAAGCTGGTCTTAACAGAAGTGAGGGTCGAGCATGCAGAAGCAAAAGTGATGAAATTACAAAAGCAGCTCGTAACCCTACAAGTAGCATAGCGGGACCCTCTGCAATTTGTTCCCGCAGACCAACTAGATAACTTTAGAATTGAGCAACTAGCTAAATTAATCGTAGAGAATAAAAAGGTGGCTGATGAAAAGGAGAAGGCTATTTGTGATGCCTTCATAGCACAGGTGCAAACTCATGCGCATCTTAAGGCACTCAAGGCCTTACAAGAACAAAACAAGCAGCTGGTTGCAGAAAACCTTCGATTGATCACTGTAGAACAGCAAAAGAATGTTCTCAATGAACACTTTCATCAATTACAAGAACAATTCAGCTAGGTCAACTGAGACGTAAGCTGTTTAGCCAGAGAGAATCGAACCCTCTTGATGGAGAAGGTATGCACCATTCGTCAAAAGTCAACTATTGAGATAAGCGTGTGGTAGAACGAAGCTAAATGACATGAGAAGCTGAAGGAGCACTTCCACGATTAGGTGGGGATGTATAAAAAGATCCTTGAAAAGGAGATCCATATGGCCAAGGCCCAAATCAACACTATCAGTGCTCAACACACTAACTGGTGGGCCATATTGGACACATATCCCTTCGCCCACCAAGCAGAAGTTAAGAACCGGGACCTGTGGATTCACGATTTGACGGAATACATGGAGTTGGCAAACTTGAGATATGCCAATCTTGCCATATTAATAGTAGGGCACCCAAGGTCAGAGCTCAAGAAACAGGTAGTAACCACCCACATCAAATACGAAGCAGAATTTGTAGAACGCAAGAAGCTAGTGGAGAAACTGGAAGTTGCAAATTCTGAGCTTGAGGTGGTAAAAGCCAGCTACTAAGGATAGAAAGATGTTGCAATAGACTCGGCTCGATGACTAGCAGATTTTTAGGAGTACAAGGATAAAGCCAGAGCCTATGAGGAGGAACGACGGGTGTTTGCGGCTTGGTATGTCAAGGCCAACCAAATGTTTCTGCAACTACCTTGTCCATGGGAGGTGCTGACTCCATCAAACGTTGGAACATTAGCATGGATGGCACAAGACCCTTGGATCGAAGAGGAGAAGCTCCAGGCCATACTTCAATGCCATCAAGCCTCAAAGCCTGGAGCACAAGATAAAGGGAAGGCACCAATGAAGGAGCCACCGCCACCTGGAACTACATGAGTTCAAAATTTTTGTAGTTGTAACATATTCTATGTCTTGTGTCTTTATTTTGTTTTCTTCCCACACTACAGCATCATCCCACGTTTCCATCTAATAATCCCATACCTATCCACTGTGTAATTACTATAACTCGAGGACAAGTTTTTATTCAGTCATGGGGTATGATGAGACGTCGTTTGGGGCAACCGCGATATCGCGTACATGATATCGCATGCCCAAATGCGATGTTGCATCCTTTACTGCGATATCACATACGTGATATCGCAGCCTGCCGCCAATCCTATAAATAAGAGGCTACTCTCCCTTGTTTCATACTTAGATTTAGTCCCTTAGCAAAACTCTGGCAGTTTTATCCCTCCAGAGATAGAATATTTTCCAATGTATGCCCGTAGTGTGGTGATTGTAATTGTATGGCATCCTTTATTCGAGTGTGACATACTTGGACACGCACATGACTAGCAATAAAGATCAAGATTACTTCATCATTGTAGCATTAACTTAATTTAATTAATTATTTAATTGTTATTTACTACTTTCCTAGTTAATATCTTCTCACCCTTAAACTCATGTTAAACGTAGAATGAGTACGACTTGATTACGAGCATTTAAGTGTGACTACTTTGTAACCCAGTAGCATACCTAGGATCTGCGCTTGGTAATCCCAATGGTAGTCATGCATGAAGTCCAAGATGTGTACGGATAATCAAGGAACGGATGCTCATTGCACTTAGGCTAGTTTAGATTCTGTCTCACCCTTCTCTCCTAGCTTAGTTAATATTACTTTCCATTGCCTTCAGGAGTAGCATTAGATTAGAAACCCATCATACACCTCACTCTAGACTAAACCATACGTGACAAATATAATACTAGTCTAGGTGGGAAGATAGCGAACTGCGACCTACGGCTAACTGTTTAGATGCCACAACTAGTCCGTCTGCGGAGTTTGACTGGATCGTGCGTGTAATGCTCGTATTCGTATGGTTGAGTGTAGGGGTACCTTGCCACTCATCATTGGTGCCATTGCCAGGGATGGTGCTAGTTATCTAGATTAGTTATATCATACAAGGTTGTTGTGTAGTCAAAAAAGGATCAACATTAGTTTTGGTAAATTTTCCTTAATAATTAACCCTTTTTGGATCCCTTACTTTGTGTTTGAGCACAAAGTAATGACAACGTACTATGCCTAAGGCTATGAGGTAACCAAAATCATCAAGTTGTTCACCTTTTTTTGGTCAATTACTATTAGTTACCACAATGTTCGAAAATAGGATGTTAGAAAAAATTTCAATGTAGACATCCTTAGCCCCCATGACTAATAAGTGTGACTTTAGAAGCACACAAGTTTTTGAAGAATTGAAATCAAAGGTCTAATTCACAAGATGGCCAAAAAATTTTGAATATGGAAATAGAAAGGTAGGAAAATTTAATTGAAATTGACGAGAAGTAGTTCCAAAATAATGCATAAATTTAGAAAAACCATCACTGATGTTTTGGAAGATGTGAAGGTTAGTTGAAAGCCATGATCAACAAAAGCTATGCAAGTTGGTCCTCTCCAAAGCAAGCTCCTGCCATAATGCCCTTGCATAATCACTTCTATAGATGTCCATGAGCATCCTAGAAGTTAAATGTAGACCATGCCTTTATTCCAAACAACATACAAGTACCTTGGTTGGGATTTTACACTATACTACACAAAACCAAAAGGCTCATAATTGCATGCAATAGTGAGGTGAATAATGGGATGATAAGGGATTGTAAAGAATGGGATGTAAGGTGCTTTACCATGTTCGCAATAGGTTCTTGTGTCAAATGTGATTAAAATGATCTACATACCTATTCATTCAAGTTTAGACCAAGTCCATACCATGAATAGTGACCTTGCATTGATGTGTTTCTTCTTGCCAACCATCATGAGTCCACTACCATCACAAAGAACAACCATCACTCCAAAAAGAGAAGAAGGAAGGAAGAGCCTTAGTTAGAGGGAAGCCTTCAAGCATGGGTAACATGTCTTTCCAACCCCATAACCAATGCTTGTAGCTCATTATTATGTCTAACGGGTGTTCTTTGAATTCCCATTATTATTATTTCTTTCTTATTTTTTTGTTTTTAAATTTTTATAAAATGGGAATCACACCATACAAAGACCTAGCATCCTATTTATTGGTTGACGAAGGAGTGATGATACGTTCCACAAGTATTCGTAAACCACACGAAGGAAGTGAAGAAGAAAGTCTAACAAGTCCCCTTGAGATCACATCCTTTGCCATTCCCACTTGGTCATTTCCTCTTTCTTTAAGGTAAAATGATCATTGATTGATTTTAGTTTCATTAGAGAAGAACCAAATTGCTTTCATGAAATAGATCTTTTATTCAGAGAGTTGGAGGGATGGATGAGGTGGTCTCATTGCTCTACATAATTACTTATCCAACATCTTGATAACATAGGACAAAACCCCAACACATAGCATTAACTTCTGTACCATGACTGGCAATATCATTAACAAAAACATGAAGAAAATGACTCAAGAAAAGAGAAAATTATAAAGAAAAGGAAAATATCAAGAAATAAAAACACATGAAGAATTAGAAAATGTTGAAATAAATAGGAAAATGAGAAAAAATTGTAAAACAAAAAAGTAAAAAGTACTTATTAGTTCTTGAATTAGGCTAGGGTATCTCCCCCATGACTAAGCATAAAGGTAGGGTAAGAGCTACTAAGCAAGATGATTGGTTCCATGCATCTTTTAAATGGTTTTGTATTCTCATTTTCAAGCCACAAGGTAAAGCGCCAACATGCCAGGCGGTAAAGCGCCGGGTCCGGACGGTTGGTCTCTGGAGTTCTTCAAAGCTTTTTTGGACATTGTGGGCCCCAATCTCCTAGATGCTTTCAACGTCATGCTGGCCAGACGGCAAGTACGGCACGAAATCAATTGCTCGCACATCATCTGCATCCCCAAGCAGTTGAATGCACACCACCCAGAGCACTTTCGCCCTATTGGTGTGTGCAATGTCCTCATTCGCATCTTCTCCAAACTTCTGGTCAATCGCCTGCGCCTCCTCCTACCTAAGTTGGTTGGCCACAATCAGGCGGGCTTCATCCAGGGTAGGACCCTCCAGGACCAGGTCCTTCTTATGCAGGAGGTCCTTCACTCCCTTCGCGCCACGGGGTTTTCGGGACTTTGTCTCAAGCTTGACATCGCGAAGGCTTACGACATGCTTAGCTGGGAGGCCCTTCGTGACATCATGCATAGGAAAGGTTTTGACCCTGGATTTATCCAGCTATGTGTGCATCTCCAGTCCTCTGTCAGGTTCTCTTTTGATGTGGGGGGGCGGCTCTGGGGCTTCTCCTCCCCTGGTTGGGGTATGAGGCAGGGCAACCCCCTGTCTCCTTTGCTTTTCATCATCGCCATGGACCTCATGCAATCCTACTACAGCGCCTCGGGGGTGGAGGGCCTTGACATTGCGGGGGTGGCTTGTCGCGTTGAGCACTACGCTGACGATACCATGCTTCTTAGCCGGGCGACGGTCCTGCAGGCCCGGTGTATCAACCTGACTCTGTCCCGACTGGCCGCCGAGTTAGGCTTAGAAATCAACCGCACCAAGTCGGTGACGCACTTCATTAATGTGGACCAGCAGGTGCAGCACCGGGTTTCACAAGTTCTAAACATGCAACCTGGGAAGAACACCGATACCTACCTGGGTATCCTGCTGTTCCAGTGGGGGCGGAACAACTGTTGGATCCCCCTCCTGGCCAAGCTTGAGCACCGCATCAATCACTGGGCAAACCGTTTTCTTACGTGCAAAGGCCGCCTCCTTGTGGCCACTGGGATCCTTGCGGCCACCTCGCGCTTTGTGGCAGCGGTCGTCGTGCCCCCCGCGGCCATCATCCACCAGATCAACGCCCGGATCTGCTGTTTCCTGTGGCGGGGGGGCAAAGGAGGGAGCAAACTCCATCTTGTCAATTGGCATCGCGCAGCCCATCCCCATAAGGCGGGGGGGCTGGGGGTCACAACGTTCGAGGATGAGTGTGCGATGGGGCAGCAACGGCTGGTCTGTCGACTCACTCATGCTCGGGGGGAGTGCAGTCAGTGGGGCCGTATCGTTCAATGGAAGTACATGCTCTGGATGTCAGGTTCGCATGTTTTGAGGCCCTGGATGACTCTCTGCCAGCACGTGCGGCAGATGTTGAATCTGCACTGGATCCACCACAAGCTGCGCACCCTTTTGACCCATAAATACCCCCTTAAGGACGGCTGGATGGCGGTTTGGCGCGGGCGGCTCCCCGAGAAAGTAAAAATCTTTCTCTGGCTGCTTAAGTCTGCCGCGCTCCCCGTGCGTGTGTTCTTGCAGTAGCGAAGCATCATGCAGGATCCCATGTGTCCGCATTGTGGCCGCGACCCTGAGACCCTTAACCACTTCGTTTATGAATGCCCCTGCATGCGCGCCACTTGGCGCGCATGCAGAAGACCCCCCCCCCCCCCCCCCGCGGTAGTTTGACGATGATTCCTGGTCGGCGCTATTACTTTGGCACGCCTGGAAGGCGCGGAATCGCACAGTTTTTACACAGGCAGCTACCCCCTCCCCCCAGCAACTTATCCAGCAGACCCGCCGGGCATGGCGTGAGATTCTGGCCACCATGGGGCAGACGTCGACATATGAGCCTGGCTACGCGGACTTCCAGGCGGATGAGGAGCTGTGGTGGATGATTTGCCAATGCGGATGGGACACCCTGCTGCAGCAGCTGGTCGGGGACCCTGACCTGCCTGACAACTCTTTCTTTACCAATTGGCGCGGCGATCAGACCTTCTTCCGAGGCCGAGTAATTCGCCTGACAGAGGTTGCTCTGGCCAACTACCTGGGGATCCTAGCCGCTGGGGAGATCATCCTGCCAACCTCCTATGGCCTCCATAACTCTGCGACCTTTTTCGAGGGGTTTTCCCCGAGAACGCAGAGCCGTCAGGTCCCTCGGACGTCCCTTCCGCGCCTCTGGGCTCATGCGGCCGTCTTGGTCGAACGCTTCTTTGTGCAGTCGGGGAATGTGTCCAAACTCCAGGGGCTACATTTCACCTTCCTATGGTGCTTGAAGGAGGGCACCCAGGTAAACCTGTCGCGGTTCTTCCTCGAGGCCCTCCGCCTTCAGCGGCGGGGTCACCATTCGGGGCTTATTTTGGCCCTGTGGAGGGGGGCGGGGGGGGGGCAGGGGGTGCCAGGCCCGTCCTCTGCCCCTACTAGGGGCCGTTTCGCTGACCTCCCCCTGCTTCCCCCCTTTCCTCCACTCAACGACGGTGGGCCGCTCTCCACCTTTCTTGGAGCCGCCGCTCCCACTGCAACCCTGCCCTCTCGCCCAACCCCCCCAGTGCCCCCTGCACTGGGAGGCGCAGCTTCAACAAGCTGTTGCTGCGGCTTGGGAGGCCGAGCAACGGTCCTTGGAGAGTCGGTGGACCGAGGCCCTGGCCAAGTGGCGCGTCGACCACGATGCCCAGCTTCAGGAACAAGCACAATAGCTGAACAGGCAGCATACGCTCTCAATGGAGACCATGCGGGCCCAGCTCATGGATGAGCTCTGGGACCGGATCAGGGAGGAGCTGCGTCAGGAGGAGGCAAACCGGCAGGCTCAGGAGGCGGCGGCCCGGGAGGAGTAGGAGCGCCTACAGGAGGAAGAGGTGCAACGGCAACGGCAACTCGATCGGGCGCATCAACACAGCACCCGCCAGTGGCTCAGGGGGGGCACTGCCCGTATAGAATCCTTGGAATTAGCTGTGAGAGCTCCTGGGAGGAGCTTAGATGGCACATCCGACGCACGTCCGCTAGATTCCACCTGGATGTAGGGGATTCCTCGACGGACTAGCGTAGGCGCAAGGCTCTTCTGTAGGGGTTTCAACAGGCCACTAACTTCGTGGACACCGAGGACCACCGTGCCACCCTGGACCTGCTCCATGAGTTGGAGTTGCCTCGGTGTGCCTGTCACCAGCTGCCGACCCGCCCCTAGCCCCTCCCCCCCGTTCCCTGTTGGGCTCGTCGTTTCTGTTTGTGTGGGGTCGTGCCCCCCTGTTGGGGGTGCACCCCCCCCTCCTATCCTCCCCCTTACTTTTGCGTTGTGGGTGCGCCCCCCCCCACGTTGGGGGTGCACCCCCCCCCATGTTAGGGGGTTTTGGACATCTGTACGACATCTGTACGGCTCCGTGGTTAGGCCACCATGCTGGGGGTCAGCCGAGTTTTTTCTCTTGATCTTTTGTGGGTTTCCGGGTCCCCCCCCCTCTTCGGGGTGGGCCACCCCTGCTTGTACTTGTATACCCATGTACCATTCTTTTAGTAATACATTCCCAAACATTCTCTCTCAAAAAAAAAGCCACAAGGTATCTTCTCATTTAGTGGCTACTATGCAAACTTGTTATTGGTCCCATACCTATTCCTTAACTTTATGCTAGGTCGGTATAGGGGTTGTGTTAATATTTCAAACTTCCAACCCACAACTGCATCCTTTATTATTAGTCATGCATGGATTTTTCTATCTCTCCACAGTGATAGGTTTATCTTTTATGTCTTGTGTTGGAGCAACAATTGTTGTTGGCTTTTGCATCTGATTAGAAGACATCGTTCCAACAAGGAAGGATGTTGCACCAGATTGGCCTTGTGCTAGTTTTGATGTGCTAGTAGGTCTACAAGTTTTGCGCACATGTGAGAAAACTATCCTAAAGCACAGACATTTCCAAGGTTATGGTTGAGATGTACTAGCATTATCATTTCTGTGTATGTTCATAGCATTAGTGGCATTCTTTCATTGATGTTGTTGTGTTGAAACTTCCTGTGTTGTTAGCAGTGACATATGGTGGAGGGAAGTATGAGAATATTAAGGATATGACAAGGGATGAGATGCATGAGGTGGTGATCCTTTAGAAGATGTTATGGGTTAATGATATTGGAAGAGTCATAGTAATGATTTGAGGTAGAGGAAGTAGAAATAGTCAAGGAAATAGGTTGTTGAATGTAATATCCGTACAGGTTCGGATAGCATTAAGGGTAGTGCTAGTTTGATGATGGACTCCCCCACGATTGTGGGTTTTGCCACTACGTTTGATAGTAGTTTTGAGGCTGATAAGAAGTCCCACTAGGATAGTACAGTTGGTTATAGGCCTATCTATAATTACCTTGTGAAAAAGATAATTTTCTAGGCATTTTCTTTTGTACAAACTTGGGATTCAAAGCAAAAGCCCAATACTCATGTAGATGTAACATGACTAGACAATAACCCTTTAGATGATTATATAGATAGATGTCACATCCATCATCATATTTTATGATTAAGTCTATAGCTTTTTTTCTATAGCCATTTTCCCTTTTTGTTGATGAGTGTTCCTATATATTTCTTGATTCTTTTTCCTCCTCTTGTTTTGATCACTTGATTCATTTTACAGTACTCTCTCCTCTGCAGTTTTTATGTAAGTTGTAACTTTGTCATTCATCAACTCCCACACCTTATCTAGCCTTGGTTTAAGCTCATCAATAGACTTTTGTATTGGCAAGGTTTGTTGTAAAATTACATCATCAAGAGCTACCTTTTTTTTCTCATCATAGATATGGACCCTCCTCTTTTGAAAAGTTGGGTCCTAGTTATATTCCTTTACATACTCTCATTTACATAGCTCTCCTTCTTCTTTTGTGACTTGCACAATTAGCCTTTGTATCTGATGAGCTTTCAGTTTGTATAACCGACCTTTGGCATAAATCCTAAGGGTCTCCCTCGTTTGATCACAAAAGCCATCTATGATGTGGAAAATTTGCTCTTTTTGAGAGAAATCATGGTCAGGACATCTAGGTAGTAGCAAATAGTATCTACCCAAGGCCACATCCAAGGGTTCATGATTTTCTTGCTTCCACCCTTGGATTTGTTTTTCTAGGTTGGACACTCTTGCATAGGTTTGGTATTTTTCATTGAAGAGCTCCAGCATTATGGACCACCAGCGGATGGAATCTAGTTCCAATGATTTATACCAACTTCTAGCTTTGTGTATTAGTGTCCTAGGGAAGAGCTTAAGCTTTTTCCACTTACGTTTAATATTTTGCAAGGTGCAAGCATCATGGAAGGCTTGTAAGTGATGTTGTGGAGCAAAATTAGAGCCTCCCCTAAATTTAGGAATGTTGTCCATATCAAGCTATTTGATGTGGTTGTACCTTTGATGCCTTTGGGGTATTTGAACTACCTTCCTAATCTGTGTCATGCCCCTAGTAGCCAACAAGGTTTCATCAACATCAGACATGTCATAGCGATAATCTTTATTTTCATTTGTCTGATTACACTAATCTTGTCTATGCTCACTTTGATGTCTTTTATCTTATCCTTGGGTTTGATTTCTATCTTTACCTTGACCTCATAGTGAAGCTCTATCTTTATACCTATGTTCATCTTCATTAGAACTAGACATTGAATAGGAAGAGGAGGATGAGGAACTAGGTGAATCACCATGGCTTCTATATCTTCCCCCATGGTCCCTTGCTTTATGTTTTCTAGGTTTAGAGGAGATCCTAGGCCTTGAGGTCCTTCTTATTCTATGACTTTCTCCATCTCCTCTAGGATTATCTGTACCAACTAAACATAGTCTTTGCATGTAGTAAGGGTGAAAATGAGCATATGAAATCCCTGCTTGAAGTTGTTCACTCCAATTCTCTTCAATGTAGAACCTGTCATTTCTCCTATGAGTGTTTTAATCATACGATACATTATTGGTCCTATGTGAAGAAGACATGTTTTTAACTAGTGCAACTTAAAATACAATATTAATATTTTCTAAAAGATAACTTGTTAATACTTTTACAATGATTTGTTATAATATAACTAATCTAGATAACTAGCACCATCCCCAGCAATGGTGCCAATGATGAGCAGCAAGTACTCCCTATGCCCAACCATATGAATTACAAGCATTCACACACGATCCAATTGAATTCCATGGATGGGACTAGTTTGGCATCTAGATCGTTAAGTATTAATCATAGTTCATTGTCTTCTCACTTGGACTAGTGGTAGCTTTATCACATATGGCTTAGTCCAAGGTGAGGCATATGATGGTTGATGTTGTTTTGGCTTTATGCTACTCCTAATGATAATAGAAAAATTCATTATTTAATCTAATTAACAATAAAAAGTAAAGTCTAAATGAGGCTACAGGTGATGAGTGTTCATTCCTAGCTTACTGTACATGTCCTAAACCCATGTATCCACTACTAGGATTACCAAGCACTACATGTTTACCACTACCGTACATGTGCTAAACCCATGTGAACTAAGTAATAACTCTGCTAGGATTACCAAGAGAATATGTGTTTATGCTCAAAACTAGTCACACTCATTCCACTAATTGATTAACTTACATGAAATGTAGATATTAACTACGTACATGAAAGGTAAATTGCATGGAAAGTAAATCCAGTCTAAGTCAAAGTGATGTAATGAATAAAAATCAATCTTATCTTATTGTCATTCATGGAATGTGTCAAAGTACATTGTTACTCGAATAAGATGTCATACAATTGACTCAGATCCATACTACGAGCACTCATTAACTGTTCTCTAAGACTATAGAATTAAATTGTAAGAGTTTAGCTACTCTATTAACAAAAGATGCCAAATACATGATGGGAGCATGCATATTTATAGGTGAAAATAGATGCTATGTCGACGGAAATCATTGATGCAACAAATATTAAGTCAACAAGATGCCATCAACAAGATCGCATTGACAAGTACACGTCAACGTGGCTATGTCGATGCGCCTACGTCAATGTGATCTTGTCGAAGTAGCCCACTGATCCTTCATCAACAAGGGTTCTCCTTATTTTAGTTTTTAGCCCATCTATGATATGGCATAGCTAATCTCGTTAGTAGTATCCATGGCCTAGGCATGGATACAACAAAGACTAGTACCTACCCATGGCCACATCCAAGGACTCATAATTGCCTTGTTTCCACCCTTGGATTTGCCTCCTCAAATTGGACACTTTGGATTACATTTGGTATTTTTTGTTGAACAACTCCATCATCATACTCCACTGCCAAATAAACTCTAGTTCCAAGGCCCACTACCAAATTTCTACTTTCTTTATGAGTGTCGTTGAAAAAATTTTAGCTTTTGTCCTTTGTTCTCCACATTTTGCAATGTACATGCATCATGGAAGGCTTGAAAATGATTTTGTCGATCTAAATTATCTCCCCCCTCAAACTTAGGGATATTGTTCATATCTAACCGTTTAATTTAGCTATCCTTCAAGTGGTTGGTGGGAATTCTAACAACCTCTAAAATATTCAACATGTTTCTAGTACCTAGCCATGGCTCATCATAGTCAAAATGATCTCTGTGATCCCTATCATGGCCATGATGCCTATGATAAGTCCTATAGTACCTTCATTCTCTATGATGTTCATCCCCTTGTTGCTACTCACGCCATTGGTCCTTGTTGTCCCAGTGGGATCTATGATCATCCCTAGCCCACCGCTCATCTCCATCTTGATCTTCATTGCTTTTGCCATGGTCTCAGCCTCTACTTCCCCTGTTGAAGTTAGAGGAGAAAGATGATGATGATTATGATAAAAGTGAAGAGGAAGGAGAATCAGCACTAAACGATGCTTGTAACCTTCTCTTCTTCAATCCCTACCTCAGTCATCATGTCTACCTCTTCCTTAATGCTTGTCATCATCCTTGCCTTTGGATGAATGGCTATGGTTATCATCTTCGGAGGTCCCCTGTTCTTGAGATTTTTTCTTTCCATTTCCAAGGTTTTCCATAGTGGATTGCAACTATTGGTTATGGCTTTTTCCATTAAAGAGAGGAGCAGAATTAGTGTATTAGGAATAGCTTGAAAAGAAGTCCTTGCCATCCTTATGTGGTTGCAAGAACAAATGGATAGGAAAACATTTTGCCTTTTGAAGTTTCATATCAAGCTTCCATCTACTAATCTTTCTTCCATAGGATCTCTATGGTATGATAATCCTGATAATCATGGTCTTGAATGTCGTACTCCACATTAATTTTGGTAGTGCCAAACTTGATGACATTCTTCAACAGAATTACGAGAGAAAATTGGTTAGGAGGTAACATAATGTTACCTTCCATGTTCCTCCATTGTAATTGCTTGTCCTGATGTAGGATGAAGGTAAAATCTGTAGTGTACAAGTTCAAATTAGTATAGATAAATTTGAACTGTTAGAGCATTTGTGGCTTCTAGCCCTCTTGCCTTTGATTCGATCTGCTTATAAATGGCTGTGGAGAATCTTCCCTGTGAGAAGAAGCCACATCATTCATTCTTTAAAGACAGTGTATGTTTGTTATTATTATTTATCTGAATGGTTTAGTATTAGTTTCCTTTACAATGTCGTTAGATGTTTTCACTATCTTTCCTATGTAGCATACATAGCTAACTAAGATCCTCAACAATAATGCCAACGATAAGTAGCAAGTAGTCCCTATGCCCAACCATACCAATAACAAGCGTTGCACTAGTGATCTAGTTGAATTCCATGGACTTTAGCAACTAAATGCATAATAGGCAGAGATAGTGACGTAGAATATGACTATTGTCTTCTTTGCTTCACTTGTGTAAGTGCAAGTGTATGGTTAAGTGTACACCAAGGCACATGATTTTTATTGATTTTATATTTTATTTTATTTATTCTAAGTGTGGAATAAAGAGAATTAATTAATGATTAACTATTTAACTAGATAGTGACTTAATCTAACTATCCTAACATAAGCATCTAGGTCCACCTTCTGTGCACATTCTGAACTTGTTATAAACATACTAGATTACCAAGTGTTAGGCTACTAGGCATACCAAGTGATAACACTACTGGGATTACCAATCATTAATGGTATGTTTAAGGCAATCGTACTTATGTGTGATTATTAAGAATATTAAGTAACTAAGTTCATGAATATAAAATGCATAAGTATTAAAGTGTATGATAGAAACATTAAACTATTCTTAAGTGTTGCAAGGAATTCCAAGAATCTTGTCTTTATTGTTGACACATCAAAGTGTTTAGGTACATTGATGTTTGAATAAGGAACTGTCCAATCCTTGAATTCCTACTACGGGCACTTTGAAAATATTCTAACTCTAATGGGAAGAAACTGTAAGAGTTTAGCTACACTATTGACTTAACATGCCATAAATGTGATGGGTATGTGCATTTATATAGGCAAGACTAGACACTGTGTTGACAGATCTGCATTGATGCATCTAACCATACTTCGACTGGGATGCATTAACAGGGCAACATCGATGCATGCCCTTCAACGTAGCCTATCACATGATTCATTACTGGTATTATGGATGAAATATTATTTACTGTAGGAAACGTTCCTTCTTTAGGGCAAGTCTAGAAAAGGTTCAAAGGATGATGACTTCATCTAACTCTACACCTTGTACATAAGATCCTTAAGAGAACACTATGCTTCCAATATTAGTAGAAAAGAACTTAACTACAATCATGCTCACATAAACAATCATATATTAGATTAAGACAAGAGCACTTCCTAAGAAAAAAATAGATCTAAAAAGTCCTTTGGTCTACCTCCAAATAGTATAACACAAACCATGTAAGGCTCTACCAGATTCTGGGTCAAGAGTTAATCTTATCTCTCAAGACATGTATAAGGTCTAGAATCTCCCTCCACTAAAGAAAAGTAACATCCAATTAGATCTAGTATACCAATCAATCGTTGTTGCACTTGGACAAGTGGAAGATCTATGAACTACTATAAGTGGTTGTTCCTATCCTACTAATTTTTTAGGTTATCCATGTAGAAAAGAATAAAGGAGAATTTCCTATCATCATGGAAAGAGCATAGCTTAGCACCATGGATGCTATGTTGAAAATCAAAGACTTGTACTTGAAAATTTTCAAGGAAGATGAAGCCAGAATAATTCAAATGTGCAAAGTTCCATGTATCACATATAGCAATAATAGGTGCAATTACATGCAGAGAATTTGGACAATAAGACATGATGTCATCATAGCATGCAACAAATGTGTTGAAGATGTGTGTACAACAATGTCTATATGTAGTAGCCAATAGACAAGAAGGCACCCAATGGTTGATCACTAAAGAAGAATTAGAGTCTAACATATGCATGGAACCAGTGAACAAGATTACAAGTGCCTATATTGAAGAAACAAATAAATTAGAAAAGGTACAAAGATAACCTCCCTACACTAAGTCATCACAGGAAGAGAATATTGAAAAAGATATAAACTCAAATTACTAGAACTAAAAGTCCTACCGAATATACTTGAATATGCTTTTCTTAATAACAAGAAACTGGTAATCATAAATGTCAATCTTGAGAAAAAATAGAAGAGAAAATTATTGGAAGTTGTGAACAAGTGACCAAATACATTTGCATGGTCTTATGATGATATCACTAGCATTTATTTATGCATTTTTGAATATTGAATCTACACTAATCTAGTTGTTAAACCACACCGCCAACCTTAATGGAGATTAAACCTAAAACTCAAAGAAGTTGTCAAATAAGAGTTGGAAAAGCTATTGAAAGTAGGTTTCATCTATACTATTGTAGAAAATGAATGGATTAGCTCATTAATCATTGTTCCAAAGAATAAGTAAAGGATTTATATAGATTTTTCATTGTTAAACATGGCAACATTCAAAGACCAATTTTCTTTGCCATTTGTTAACCAAGTCCTAAACACCATTATAAAAAATCAATACTATGGTTTCTTGGATATATACAACAAGTAAAATCAAATCCATATCACACTAGAGAATTAAGAGAAAACAACATTCACTAATCTATGAGGAATGTTCACATACAGGAAAATGTCATTTGACCTATGTAATGCTCCCACCATCTTTTAGAAACTTGTACTTAGTATCTTCCAAAAATAGATTGGAAATTGAGTTGAAGTATTTATTGATGATTTTTTTACATATAGGCTTAATTTCAAAAAGGCTTTGGACCGATTAGAGACACTTTTAAAAAGATTTGTTAAAACAAATCTGAAGCTCAATTTGTAGAAAAGCCACTTAATAATCCAAGATGGCATAGTTCTAGAACATAATGTATCTTATAAAGGAATCAAGGTAGAACCAGATAAGATTAGAGTGATCTAGAACATCACTTAAATACGACAAATAGTTAAGGATGTCAAATCATTTCTTGGCTATACAAGGTGCTACAAAAGATTTATTAAAATTTTTTCAAAGATTGCAAAGCTACTTGTTCAACTAACAAAGAAAGATGCACCATTCCAGTGGTTAGAACAATGTGAGAAAGAATTTGAGAGCCTAAAACAAAAATTTATTGAGACACAAATCCTTAAACTTCTAGATTGATTTAAGGCTTTCCATATTATAACTTAAGACAAAATGTATTAGAAGTAGTGTTGACTCAATTAGATGATAAAAAATGACCATATTACATACATTGCATCAGTTGAAGCATTATTGAAGCACAACTTAACTATACCACTACTATTAAGGAGCTTATAGCTATGGTATACATACTTGAAAAGTTCAAACATTATGTGCTCAAGTATCCTATCTATGTTCATATAGGTCATAGTGCCATCAAATTTCTAGTCAAAAAACCAACAATAAGTTGAAGAGTGATAAAATGGCTCATCATCTTATAAGAATTTGACATTACCATGATCTACAAGAAAGGAACCAAAAATTTTGTAGCTCATCACCTCTTAATATTAAGATGGAAACCTCAAGAAAATGAAGAACCATTATTAGATGAATTTCTTGATAAAAATTTATTTACAAAGACAACAATAGTTGTGCATTTAGTAGTAAAATCATGGATTATGGATTACATGACATATCTAACCACATAAGAACTTCCTGTTGAATGAGATAAAAAGCAAAAAGAAAAATTTCTCCATAGAGTAAAACAATACATGGAAATTAATGGGAATCTTTATAAGATATGTGCTAATGGATTAATATGATGGTGTGTTCCAAGAAGGGAATCAACAAAGAGTTTTGCATGATGCGCATCAAGGACCATGTGATGATTATTATGTAGGATGATGAACAATACTAAAATTAATGATGACAAGTTACTTTTGACTTACCATATTTAGGAACACACACCAATTTTCATAATCTTGTGAAAGATGTCAAAGGAATGAAGAACTGATAGCCAAAAACAAGGGACCACAATAGTGAATACAATCATTAGAACCATATGATATTTGGGTAACTGACTTTATGGAGCCCATCACATTGATGTGGAATGGAAAGTCTTGCATTATCATGATTGGTAATTACTGTACTAAGTGGGTGGAAGTAGCTGCAATTAAGGATTGCGTAGCCATACAGCTGTAAAATTATTTTAGCAACATGTGTTAAATAGATTTTGACTACCACAAATGTGAATATCAAATAATAGAACTTAGTTCACTGGAGCTAAAACACCTCAAGTAAAATTCATGTTGCAAATGAAAGCATAGCCAAGATTTTGTTCTAATTGGATGGAAATCTAAAGGTAGAAACAATTACCTTGTTTTCCCACCAAAAAATCCTATTCCATGACCTTATTTTAGCAAAATTTTAAGTTATTTTCAATGTAAAAAATGAGATCTACAGCCCATAAGATGTAAATACCATTTACTCTAGCTTATGAAAGCCAAAAATGCTTCACACGCTACAAATCTCATGTATGCCAGATTATGGAAACTAAAAATACTCCACAAGCTACAAAAAATTTACCTTTTTATCTCACATGCTACACATTCCAACTTGTGGAGTAGTTTACAGAGTAGCTTATGGAACAACTTGTGGGACAACTTGTGTAATTTGGGCTTTAATTTCATACGATGCATACTTCAACTTCACATGCTATGGCAATGTGTAAAGCAACATGTGGTATTTGGACTTTGATTTCACACACTATACATAACAATCCCACACATTGAGCAACATGTAAGGTAGTATGTGGTACTTGGGCTTTAAGCCCACATGTTGTAGATTAATCCAAGAACACTTGTAATGCTCCAAAATTATAACAGATGCCAACATAGCAAATCCAAAGCCTATTTATACCAAATCAAGTATCATTTTTGGATATTTTGGTAATCATCTTTGGCACAAAAAATTTGCAACACACTTGTAGCTAAAAGATTACATAGCAGCAATAAAACAAAAGCTTTTGCAACCTTTACAACGTAGATTAAGTAGATAGAAAGTTGTCAAGTTCAACACACAACCTACCTCCTACAGCAAATTTCAAAGTCATTTTTGTATTTTTGAGCTTTTAAAACCCACTGATCTATAGTTTCTAAACTTATTTTGTTTACAATATTTAATATAAGGTTTTGCAGTTTTTTCAACCATATTTTTCACACATTTTATGCATATTTCTTCATTATAAGTAACATATTTTTTTAAGTCCTTAGATGGTCAGCTAGATTGTTTAAGACACCAATCCTTGTCAAATCCCATGGATCCACGAGTTAAACTATTCCATGTGGAATCTATTGGTTTTCCAGCACCAAAATTTTCCATCGTTATAGGAGCTACATTCAAGAAGCTAGTGCAACAACTTGGGGTCAACTATAATTAACTACACCTTATCACTTCCAAGAAAATGGTCAAGCTAATGTAACTAATAAAGAGATTATAAGAATATTAACTAGAACTATTAGTATATATAGAAAGGACTAGAGTACTAAACTTAATGATGCTCCATGGGCATATCGATTAACATGAAAACTTCTTATAGGGTATTCATCATATGAATTAATTTACAAAAAATTACTTAGTTTGTGAATTCAAGCAGAATTAAATACCCTTGTAATTACTTGCACACTTTACCTAGACTTAGATTTAGCCTAAAATGAATGATTATAGAATCTTAATCTCTTAGATGAAAATCAATTAGTAGCTTAAATGAGTAATGAAATTCATAAAAAATATTCCAAATATAGACACGATACCAAAATTAGACAAGTATCTATTAAGCCTTGCAATAGAGTCATTTACTATAATCCAAATCATGTTCCATAAAAGGAAAAGTTTCAAACTTTATTGGAAGAATCTTATATTGTCCATGCTACCTATCAATCAAGCACCATGCAGATTTATCATCCAAATGATTCACAGAAGCTCATCCTTATTAATATCTAACAAGTCAAACCATTTCATAACTTTCTCTACTCCAAAGATTCAACCTTGCACACTAGATCACTCACTACCCATTCAATCTTCCAAGTTTCCACTTTCAAAAATATTCGTGCGGATGTCAATTTTTACACTTAGGTATCAAAAATTATGTTTACATTTTTGTTATACTTTCCATATTTTTTTTCCAAATTTTTACATTCTTTAGTACCTTTTGTATTCTTTCATACTTTTCAAATTTCTTATCATTTTTCATTCTTTAATATCTTTCAAATTCTTCATATATTTTTCTATTATTACCTATTTCTCATTCTCTTATACTTTTATCATTTCTCATGTATATATTTTTGTTGATTTTTATAAGAAACTGTAAAGGAATAAAAAAGATGTAGTTGAAACCACGAGAGTTGCATCATATGTTATCAAATTATTAAAGGATTAATTGTATAGATAGTGAGACCACATCATCATCCACTCATTTTCAATAATAAGAGGTTTTTACATGGACATAATGACATTCTTTCATAATAAAATTAATATAAACCAATGATCATTGTGCCTATATGAAAAAGTGAAGAACAAAGTGGGAATAAAAAGGATGTGACATCAAGGGGATTTGTGGATTCTCTAAAGCTATTACTATATGCCTTATCTTATTGTTAAGTTATATTATTTACTTGAGTTCTAACAAAAAATGGAAGTATGTTCTAAAATAAATGTTGCATTACCATGTCGTTGGAAAGACATATTATCCATACTTAAAGGTAGTCCTCTAGTAAGATTGACATACTAATAATCTAATAAATATATATAATAGAAAAATTTGGAGGTTCTACTGGAAAGATGTTACTGATGCCTGAAGGTAGATGACTCCTCAAAAATTTCAAGGTTTCTTAGACTCGCATTGGTTACAGGGCTAGAAAGACATTTTACCCATGCCTAAAGATACTCCTTTGTTTAATAGTCAAGTCTTCTTTTAAATAAACTATATTGTTAATAAATTCCTTCCTTGTACTTCATTGGTAAGTGATAATATTTCTTAGAGGTGTGATAGTCTTGTGTTCATTAGTTTTGAGATGACATAATGTGATGTCACTAGTAAGTAGTATGAACTTAGTTTGAATCTTAGATGGAAAAAGTAATGATCCTCTTAACCATGCATTACACATAGAATTCATTATGTCTATGATCAGACACAACACATTCCATTTTCTATAATCCCTACTACTACCATTTCATCTCACTATTATATTTTATCATAATTTGATGGTTTTATATAATATAGTGTTATTTTCTTATTAAGGCAATACTAACATGTGTGTTTTAGAAGATAGGTATGATTTACATTCAATTCCTTGAGTGCCTATGGACATTTCTAGGTGTGATTATATAAGGGATTTAAGGGTAGGAGCCTACTTTGAGGAGGATCAACTTATATAACTCTTGTGTCTTATACTTGATGACCAATTCCACATCATCTTGTACCTCCTGAATACTTAAACAATCATCATTATTTCCTTATATATATGCATTCATAAGTTCAACATTTTTGATCAACCATTTCCTAAAAACTTAATTGACTTACCTTGCCCAAACTTCTTCTTTCACATACTTTTGATAACAAATTCTTATATTTCAAGTATCATATATGATCAAAAATCCTTTGGATCATCTTCACACCTTCTAGACTATCAATTTTGCTCATTTTTTCCATTGAAACTCACAAAAATTTTCCAAAGTTCAATGATGATATTGTAGATACAATATATTAGCCCCTGCAATATCGCATCCGTAATGCCACATCTACAATATATCCCTTATAAAAATATACATATACATGTAGACTGTTAGGAAAATTTTTTATATCCTCATTTCACACCTAGGGAGTTCATGCAATTTTTCTAACTTCCAAATCTTCAAAGCTCTATATCATTTGAAACACCATAAAATTTCGGGACTCTCATGCTTTAGCAGAGTCTTGGAATTTAGGCAAAGACTTCCATAAGTGCAATGTCATGATGGTTCACATTGAGGGTACACTGTCCAGTCTAGCAAGTTTTCTATCTCTAGAGCTAATAGGCTCGCCGGACTCTCCAGCCTACCCAACTGGACAATTGAGCCAGCTAACAGTCTTCCCAAAGACTATGCTAGGAGTTGTCGAAAGTGTTCGGGATGAGCCAAACAGTTCGGCAAGTTTTCTAGTGAAGAAGTCTACTATGCTATGCAACGCCATGTAGTGTAACAAGCCTTGAAAGATAGCTACTCAAACATTCAAGTGTAAAGTGACAGAATGACTGCAAGGTAGGTCAAAATTTAGTCAACACAAAATGCTACGCTATGTAGCATAGCACAACGTAGCAAAGGCAAAGCAGAAAGGCCCATCTTGTCAAGTGATTCCAACAAAGAAATTGCACTTGGCAATGCTTCGGCCTCCAAAACTGGTTGCCCCATTTAGCCCTCGAACCTTGAGCAAAGTTTCTTGCTAGAAAATGAAAGATTGAACAAAGAAGCAAAGTACGCTGGCCGCTACATTGTGCTATGCTACATAGTGTAGCACAGCGTAGCAAAAATACAAAAATAGCAAAAGTGTTTTAAGACATGAGTTCAGCGAGTTCAAAATCTCTCTAGCATGAAGGACAAAAGTTACAGTTGTCAATGTGACTAAGCCTCAGAAAAACACTCTTTGGCTCCTACGCAAATTCCTGTCAAGCCCAGTGGCTACGCTATGTAGCATAGCACAGCGTAGCAAGTAGCTACTTATGCTACACTAATGTATTCATCAGCATGAGTAGTGCAACACTAGCACAAAATATTCAAGATGTCTTCAAGTAGCTCTAAAACTTGTTGGCAATAATTTTTCTCACTCTGGCATCTCCTTGGTAAAATCAGCAATTCCACTCCACTTTGCATCCCCCTGGTCAACTTCCAAAAAATTGTTCCTACACTTGACCCTGCTTGTAAGAGCAGGGAAGACATAGTCCTACATTATTATCACACTGGATTTTGGCACATGCAGTTTCCGCAGTATGGTCACAATGTAACAAAGTTCACATCCAGCATCGCATACCTACATGGTACGGGCATGTTAGCACCTTGTAGGGCCTAGGACACTTGGTGTCCACACCACATGTTTCTCCTACTCCTGGCCCTATAAATACCCTGGCAAACAACGCTCGAAGGGTTGGCTTTTTGTAGATAAAGTTGGCTTGTTGGCTTCTTGGTTAGCTTTTTGGCAAATAGAGTTAGCTTTTTGGCGTAGTTGGCATTTAAGTCGGCTTTCAGAGGGCATAGTGGGCATTTTCTTGAGCATTCTGGTTATCCTTGAGCTCTTTGGTTGGCTCCAAACATCCCTTTGTGAGTTAAGCAATTTAGCATCTTAGCAAACAAAGTAGCAAGTAGAAGACCTATGACTATACTGTTCAGTGTAAGCAGTGTCTCTCTAGTGTTGCATAACCTGTTGTACACCTTTCAAACAAAGCAAAGGATCAAATCTGTGACCTTTGGGGCGGTGCACTCTCTCACTTAAATCTGTTTTGTTATTCACTTACTGTCATCATTGCTTTACATTACTTTCACTATTTTACATTTGTCGATCGTCTATTTATTTCGTGTGTCTCGCTTCTGAAACAAACGTTTACATAAGGTTAAGATACATCGATTAAGTCCCTGTTTGATCGACTAGACCATTCAGGGCACCCCACTTCCATTTTTCTCCAACACGGCCCTAACATGGATCCAGGATTAAACTATTCACCTAGAAACCTCTCGATGTTCCAGCCACCGACATTTTCGATCACTATAGTTTTTGGCGCTAGAAGGAGTGCCTTTTGGTGCCCTTTCTGCATCTTACGGGTAGTCCTACACACTCTCTGTACCCCGTCATACACTAGTGTAAATGTGACATCCTTTTGTGGTTGTTTACACATCATGTGGTGCATATTGGTCGCAACAACAATTCCATTGGAACCTAGTAGGATGAAAAGCCTCTAATCTCCTATTAATCTCCATATTTCCGATTTGCAATTTCCCCCCTTTATCACGCAAAATGATTCCGACAACAACCGATGTTTCCACCTTGAGCTTTGAGGCTTCTTTCTCGACTCAAAGCACTATAGGTGTTGAGTGGCCACTTAGCCTGGTACTGGTGCCATGCCAGTCTCTCAAGATCTGACATCTGTTGCCCGAGTTCTTAGTCCAAGACGTAGAGCGTTATGACTCCCTCTGTGCAAAGATCCAAACAAATTTGCCCTTGGATCACCAAGAACTCAAGGACAAATGCAACTTTGAGTTCCTTCATTGGAATGGGAGGGAATTTGTCCCTACCCCTGACATTACCATCCCCCTGATGAAAATGTATCAGTGGATCTTGGATCAGCTGCTGCGAGTTAGTAAGCCTAGGGAGTGGGATGCAGCATCCCATTACAATGAAGCATTCCAGTATGGACAGGAAGACCTGGATTCCCAATCCAAGGATGGTGGCTAGGCTTACCCTGTGACCATCCCTCCTACCACGGTCTTCAGGTCAAACCCACTTTTTGCGTCAACCTCTTTTACGACTCCGCCACAATCAACATTTTCATCAGCCATGGGCAACCATTATGCACCCTTAGCATATCAACATGCTCCTCCCTCAGTTTCATTCCCAGGTGCTTTCCCTCCTCATTTTTCTCGTATTCGTATCAAGTGTCGGTCATGGCTACATTGCCCTACATGCACACCTCATCCACCTCACAGCTGCATGGGGTCTACACTCCTATTCCATCGTCTACGCCTATTCCACCATCAATGGCAGGCCCTACCCCAACCATGTGGTGGACCCCAGCCACTTTTCTTTCTATTTCATAGCCCCACCAAATGCCACATTACCCTTACCACCAAGCACACCAAGTCCTGTAGGTATCACAACCAAGCACGGGACTGTGGCCCATCCCATCAGGCATGCAAATGACTAACCCTACTGCACCACCAGCAGTCGCCACTCCAATAGCACTACCCATTGGGTGGTGGACCTCACAAGTAACACCTTTCATGGGGATAGCCCCAACAGCACCCCCTATGAGCCAGGCTGCTACCCCTACTATGCCACCAATGATGGTTGCCCCTGCAACCTCATAATCGCCTGCATCATCTCCAAGTCTGGATCAAGCGTTCCAACATATCCAGACCCTCACTGAAGAGATCAAGCATCTTAAAGCTACTGGTTTTGACACAGTGCAAGTCATGGATTTCTACCATGATGATCCCATCAGTCTAGTTGTTCCTATGCTCATGTTACCCCTTGGAATGCCACTTCCCCATTTCACAAAATACAACGAGGAGGGTAATCCTAACGTGCATTTGGTCACATTTAAATTTGAATCTTTGTTGTTGTAGCAGTGGTTGCACACCATTATTCGTGTCTTCACTATGTCTTTGACAGGAAAAACTTTAGACTAGTACTGCGCACTCTCTTGTGCCTCCATCTCAACACTGGAGGAGCTCTTGACCCAATTTGTCACTGGATCAGTTGATGGGTGTTAAGCAAGACCTACTGGAGTTGGTACAAAATTTTATACAGTGGTGGAGCAATACCTTGAATGAGATCTGTGAGCCTATCGTGGAGGCCCATTTGCTGGCCATCTTCAAAGGGGTGATAAACGATTTCATAAAATCCAAGTTGTATTACCTAACACCACGCTCTCTCAATCAAGCTTTCACCTAGAAAAAGAGCATCCAAGATGCGGTAGAGGCCAGTAAGGACCCAGGCTATGTCGCATGCAAGAATTCATATACCAAAAAAGATAAAGACAAGGGCAAAGCTGCAATGGCCACGGTGGTTGCTGTGGTAAACGAGGTAAAGCCCAACAACAACAATAACAAGAAAGCAGCTACAATAGCAACTAACCACATGCCTAGCTCAAGTAACACTACCCAACCCTTCACGTTGGCACTAGAGGCATCAACCCAACCTAAGCCCAACTTCGAGCTTAAATATTACTCCAAGTACACCCCATTTCCCGTCAAGCCTTCAGAACTTCTGAAGCAATTGTTGGGGGTTGGGTACATCCAACATAAGCAGATGTTTGAGGAGGCAACCATACTATATTAATGGTACTATGAGCTCCTTAGGAACCCCTCCTTGGCTATGCCCAACGAGTCACCAGTTCCTAAGAACTTTAGGCTGGAGCGGTTCTATGGCTACCATCAACTCTGTGTTCATGACATGAATGACTTTCTAGCATTAAAAGATGACATCCAATGAATGATTGATTAGGGGAAGTTGGTTATAGATGAAAGCAACCTCGTCTACCCTGAAAATCAATCCATGCATGTTTATAAGGACCCCCTCAACGCTAATGATGTGGGGTACATTATCAACAGGATTGGCGTAGACAGTAATCCACAACCACCACAATAGCCGTTTGTGGTTCGCGTGACTCAACATGGTGTAGCAACACCTACAACCACAAAAAAGATTTCGCAAAAGCCATTTGTTCTCAAAGTTCCTCCTCAGGCATCCACCCCTGCACCCTTCATATTCAAAACTACATCACTACCTATACTAAATCCACAAATACCATTTGTCATTAGGGGGCCGAAACACTCAACTACCCCCATCACACAGAGCCAACATAAGACTGCATCATAGCCTTCCCATTCAAAGAAATGGGAAGAACGTCTAATGAAAAAAATGGCCAAGGAGTGTACCACCTCAAGTCCCTCCAAGCCTACCCCCTCATCATCAATGATTGATGCCACTATGCCCACACGATCGTCGCCATCTCGCCCAAAAAGGTCTAGCCCCAAACTTGAAACCGCTTGTCCTTAAGAAATTTGTCTTCTAGGATGAATGGAGGAGAAAAAGGATGACAAACAACCAAAAAGTGAACAAAACCTTTTAAACGCTCTTACTCAGGTCAAACAGGCTCTGAAACAAAAGAATACAACCTTGAGCCTATACGATCTGCTAATGACCTCTATTGCACACTGCGAGGCCTTGGTTTGCATGTTAATGTCTATACCAGTTGATGAAAACATGCTGGCAAAGGAGAAAGCAATCCATGCGGTCATGCTTCCTTCTACGCCCAAAGAACCGTGGCCATCTCAGTTGACATTCCATGACAAGTCCATTAAGGATGATCCTGAAAAGGGTCAGGTGACAACAACACCCCTGTTCATCACAATTCGCGTTGGTCAACACAAGATTCGAAGAGTACACGTTGATGACGGGGCTGCTACAAATGTCATCCCGTTCCCCATAGTGGACAAGTTGGGTTTGGTGGATCAAATCAAACCCATGATAACTTCATGTCTAAAATCATTCAATGGAACGCAGGTGGTGGTAAAAGGGACTATCCACATTAACTTTGTGGTAGGGGATCANACAGGTGGTGGTAAAAGGGACTATCCACATTAACTTTGAGGTAGGGGATCAGTTCCCCACAAGTGTAACGTTCATCATGGTGGAAGAGATACCTGGGTTTAACCTGATCTTGGGGAGGTCATGGTTAGCCCAACTCAGGGTTTTCTCTTCACCCATACATCAAGAAATACACCTACCTTACATCGGCAGGGAGGTGGTGATCCACGGTGATGAAGTGGCAACGCAAGCAATAAACAATGTTGACATGGAACAAGGTTCTAAAGTAGTAACCTCTAAGAATGAAACGCCTATTCCCACCGAGGTTATTTGTTCGGCAAATGAACTGGCCCAAAATGCTAGCTTGGAAGATGAAACTACGTGGGCCAAATTACCTTTTCAAGCAGTAGAAAATGACATAGAAGAATACTGCAACAAAGCCCCTCAACCTTACGCATCACCAAGCTCACAATGGGTTAGAAAGCAGCTACGAGAATGACCGTTACCTATGTAGCATAACTACTCCACTGCTTCTGACATGATTAACCCTTACTATATGTTTATTCTTTGTTTGCTTCATATTTGTTTATTTACATTGAGGCTTTGACTCATTTTCTATTCTTTAAATCGATCACATCATGTCCATTGTTTGCATCACACCATGGCCTGGCAAAAATTTTTTTCCTTACTAACATCCCATGGCTCAAAATGGCCTAAAACTAGTGATGGCCCAAAATGACCTTAAACTATTGTTATAGCTCAAAATGGCCTAAAACTAAAACAAGATGCTCCCAAGGAGTTTAATTGATAAAAAGAAAAGATAAAGAATAACATAAAAATAAATACAACACATAAGCTAGAATGAAATAAATATCTTCATATTCCATCTTTTTTCTTTCATTCAAAAAATTAATTAATAATGTTTACAACATTCTTTGTGAGAAACCAAATAAAATTCCTGGCTACTAAGCTATGACCCTTTGCCTGCTCCATCGTTCCCTGCTTCATTAGGCCCTGTGTTTTCATCTAGATCCTGTACCAAAGGAAAAATGAAATAGTTAGCTAAAGTCACAATAAAGATTCAAATAAAATAAATGATCACAATGCCAAAAGGTGATTGACCCGAGACAGCCCCGCATCTGTTTTGGGGGGTATCTGATCCATGCCTACCACGAGGCATTGCAAGATCTCCTCTTCCATGATATCGGCCCAATTCCTATCGCCCAGATCAGCGCTTGTAGCAAATTTCTCCTTCTCTATGGCTATCCATCTCAACGGTCCTAGAGAAAAGGTGGCAGTGGAGGTCTCACCCTCGGGAAAGGTCATTTTCCTTTCTGGAGATTCACTCACTGTCACTTGTTGCATGAACCTATCGTAAGCCCCAGAAGCATCAATAATGTCAAGAAATACTTCATAAGTATGCAACTTGATAGAGGCATCTCGATATTGGTTGCAGTAGGTGGCACATTCTAGTTTATACATATGTTTATGGTTTTTCTATGTCTGCCCCCACTCATAAAATTTTGCACTGTAGTTCTTCCAATCTTGGTTCTTCTGGGCTAACAGGTCCATTTGCATGTGCTATTCTATTATTTCATGAGTGGCCCCATTGTTGTGATGCACGGCCGTCCAATACCTTGCGTAATCAATGACGGTCATGCACCAGCTACCATCGTTGGTGTCTCGAGCTAACAAGAATTCGTTCCTAGATCAGAGATCTCCCACCTCGGTGGTGAAGTTGGCCTTCTCCTTCTCAAGCCTCTATACCCATTTCCAAAGGTCTTCATTCACATGCATGAACTCCCACAAGGAGCATGCCGAGTATAGTGCACATTAGCTTGCTTCGTTGTATACGCGATGAGGTACTTTGGTGACCTTCGGTAGAAATTCAAGCACAACGTCAACCTCAACCGCCTGCCTAGGGTTCCACTTGAGACGAGAGGCTACCAACCATACATAGAAATGTATTAGTCATAGTGGCATGATGAAGCAACAACAATTTAGAGAGTCTAGTGTAGCACACTAACTTACCCACTTCCGGGTTGATCTGCTTTAAGCGGCTAATTATGTCATTGACCACCCCCTCCATGAAAGTAAATTTATCAGGGATCTCGGTACATGGTAAAATGTGTTAGCTAAAGTGGAGAAAGTCATAATAGGCTGATGAATAGCATAAATGATAGTGTAAAGCTCCTACTCAGCAAACCCTCAAGGGTGACAGAGGGGGTTTCACCCATTGACACATTGTCACATATGTGGTCAAACTAACTAGCATCAAAATGGAGCCCCTCTCCTTCTAGTTGAGCCAATAGCGTAGCAGCATCCTCAATGCTCATGTGCCCCTCCAGTACCAAACTACTCTCCACAAAAGGGTCATCGGTAGGGGTCTTCTCCTAATTGCTAGGAACCTCTTCCTCATCAACAGAGGCCTCCTCCTCATCAGCAGGGGCCTCCTCTTCATCGGCATGGGCCTCTTCCTCACCTACTAAGGCCCCTTCTCCTATAGCAGGGGCCCCTTCTTCATTGGCCGAGGCCCTTTCCTCTGTGGCCAGAGCCCCTTTCGTTTCCCCTGGTCGCCCTTGTTGTAGGGGCACCACCTATTCTTCCCCTTCTTCTTCGTCTTCCTCTGCAAATAAAGTGTAGTTGCAATAGACAAGTTATACCAACTTGAAGCAGATGCTACATTATGCAACGCTACCTAGCGTAACACAACGTAGCGAACGTTAAACAAAAAGCAAAAAAATAAAAGAAAATAAAAACTTATCAATCAGAGGCTGCACTCTACGAAGTTTGAGCCGCAGCTTCTTCCCTCTTCCCTCATCTGTGTTGGGAGGTTCCTTAGCCGAAAGAGACCTCTTGCATTGTAGCTTGATTGTCATGGTCTCTGTAATGAGGCATTCCCCCCTTGTCACATTTTCGGTGGTAGTGGTAAGTGCCTCTCCCAAATTGTCCTAGGCCCGAAAGTTGCATGCCACTCGATCCCTCGTCGTCATTGAAAATGATTCCCCAATAGCTTCTAGGGGGTCCTGAGATCAAGTGGTACAGAAGACTTGGCAGATCCACGGTTTAGAAATCTAGTTATAATCTTGTAGTACTCAGACTCCATTCTCATGGGCTACCAAGAATTCCATGAAACGTCGAAGGCAAGCTATGAAAAAGGCATGATGCATGTTGAAATAGGACTCAAGCTTCCCATGAAGCTTGACTATTTCAGCCTGCATGCCTTTACAAAGGTGTTTTTCCCAATTGTAACAAGTCTCCTCTTCCATGACATCCCTCATTATCCAAGCTTGCTCAATTCCAATGATTTTTCCATGGAAGAGCAGCTTGGGGAAGGCACGAGAACAGAAGAAAAGGTAAACCGTTTTGGCCACCCATAGCCTAAACTTCTCCATGTAGATTCCCTTTCAGTCCTTTTCCATCCCTATCCACTCCTCAATGTCCCCCTAATGGCTTGCATCTTTCTTAGATTTTTCTCCCATGGGGAGGCCATCATAAGGGATGCTGAAAAGATTTGCGAACAATTGGTCGTTGATGTCAAACACCACTTGCACACCGTGAACACGCATGTGGAAGCGGTCCACTTTTTCTGAGGAGTCGACTAGGGAAAGCATCTCGGCAGGCAGCACGTTCAGATTAATGGCCAAAAATAAGTTCATAAGCCCAACCTCCTGAAGGTTATGGACAAGCATGGTTGGGGCCCCATTGCAGAGCCAACACTGGGTCTCTTCCACCTCCCCGTACTTAAAAAAGAGGTTCGTTTTGTTACTCCTAGAGGCAATCACAGTCACCTTTTGGGATTTCTTCACCACTGAAATGGTTTGCAAAGTAAAAGAAAAAAGTTAGCAAAAGATGAACATCACTCAGACATGTAATAGTGAATTCACAGTTTATCATACCAGGTTTAAATGGCATGGGAAATGGTGGGAGATCCACCAACACGTCTTCAACAATGAGCAGCCTGAGGGATGCCCATTCCCTATCCAACCAATCGGCTTCTTTATACTTCCCATAATTTTGGGAATACTAGGTTGGATAGGTTTTGAACTCACCCCCAAATTGGCCTATTATGTCGACGTGCACATTCCCAGTAGAGGAAAACTCCCGTAGGGCCATCTGTGCCATTGCCAAGGTGTCCATGTCACCGTGGAGACCACTCTTGTCAATAAAAAACCTGGCAACACATAAAAAATGCACATATATACTGTTAACACCTGTGTCTAGCGTAGCACGGATCACACGATAAAATACGTTCATAGAACTCACCCGTCAACATAATAAATGGTTCCAAGTGGGTTCTAAAAGCAGGTGCCCATGTGACAGGCAACGAACAACGTGTTGTATAAGTGATAGCACTTATACTCAAGCATCTTCCATATCTAACTTAAGCATCTCAAGCTTTTTGGGTGTTGGTTGGAACCCTCTGCCTTCTCACCCCCGATTGACCCATCAGTTAAAAATTTTAGAATTCCCCGATTTGCCCTAGGCAACAGGGTTTCTGTGATTGCAGCTACTGTCTCCACCAATAAGTGTGACCAAACAATCACACTAAAATGGCTAAGGAGGAACTGTAGGAAGTCTCGTGTGCCCTCTCAGAACCAAACCGCCTACTGCTCCACACGTGCATGGGGAGGAGGAACATTGACCACTAGTGCACTAAGGTAGCATAGAACTCCACAATCTCCAGGACAATCATGATGGCCTTCAACATGACCTTGCATAATGAAACATCAGACGTTAGCACTGTGTACGAGTGAAGTTTACATGTAGCATAGCGTAACCCTTTGATTACATATAGTGTAGCATCACATTTTCATTGCATGTAGCGTAGCATGATCTCGTAGTCGCAAAAATCTCTAAAGCAAAAAAAAACACAAACAACAACGAAAAAAGCCTCATAGTGTAGCATAGTCATCAAACCTCACACAATGCAACAATACTTAGATGACACGTAATGTAGCAAATGAACAGGAACAGACAGATGTGCAACAATACAACGACGTGCAACACATCACTGTGACGAGCATGGAAATATGGCAACCTTAACAAAAAACAAAGTCAGGAACGTAGCGATATTGCAGGTTCAATAGCATAGCAATGTGACAAACCTAAAGAACTTATGACGTACTAGCATACTATAATAAAAACATTACAAAGTGCAGATAAGAAAGAATTCACTGTGCTACAACCATACTCCTACTGTACAAAATAACTTATGCTGTACTACATTAAACACGTGTCTCATTTGTCAAATCTGGCAGATAGCCAAACCCTCCTGAGGGTGGCACGCTACGCTAACCATGCGCTAAGCTGTCTAGACTCACCCAAGCCTTCGTGACAAGGCAATCACAACAATGGTGGTTGAGGTGATGTCACATGCAGCTATAGCATAACATCCGTACAGCCACTATGGCTAACCAACAACAGCAGTAGCGTAGCAGCCAAAACGGTAACCAAAACAATGGCAAAAGATGCTGATTTCAATAATAATGATTGTTGAAGTCTAAACAAAAAAGGTGGCATAGCAACTTACCAAGCAAACAGAGTCTCCTCCCGCACTTCAACACACACCTGGGACAGCCGCCTCGAAGTGTCCTTGACTTCGTCCACCTTAGTGAGCCCTCAGTACTTGCGTTCACCTTTGGGTACCATTGCTTCACTCAAAAATGTTGTTAGCTGCTACGCTACACCATTTTTCTTTCTCTCAACATGATTGTGCTAGGCTCTGGATGTAGGCTCTGTGCTCTAACAATGAAATGACAAGTTTACCAAAGGTAAACCCCTATTTATAGGCAATGCGGTGAAAAGAAATTGCCATTTTCGCACCCCGAGTAATGTGGGATGCCCCGTATAGCATAGCACTTTCGTGTCACAATCCTGCTCTAGCATAGCATCATTTTTTGCAGCATAACAAGTGGGGCCCAACCGAAAATTTCGTCCCACCTTGAATTAGCAACCTACCTTTATGAAGCCTACGTACCACGGTCCGCAAAGACCTTAAACTAGTGAAATTTTACAAAGCCTACCCGTTAGCTATCCGCAAAGACCTTAAACTAGCGACCTTTACAAAACCCACTTGTTAGTGGTCCACAAAGACCTTAAACTAGTAACCTTTACAAAGCCTACCTGTTAATGGTCCGCAAAGATCTTAAACTAGTAACCTCGATTTACATGCACACTGTAAAATGAGTACGGTCCGCCATGATCTTAAACTGGCAGCAGTAGTATCTATTTCGTATTCTAAAATAGATTTTGCAATGTTACGGTCCACCATGATCTTAAACTAGAAAAATTAATGTCCCTAGCGTGTTCAAACTCGTTCACAGTCCGCCAAGACCTTAAACTGGTAACTTGCGAACTTGGTCGAACAGTTAACAATTATTTCATGTTCCATTGTTGCTTTGCAAATATTTATTATTATGTGCTATAGCTACAAATAGGTATCACTTGACTTGGCTTTCTCTTATTGTGGTAGGTTGAATAAAATGGCCATGCAGCGTGATCTACATTCGTTTCTAACCTTGACAGGTCCTCATGGCAAGCTTACAAGACATTTAAACCTAGAGTCAATAGACTAGGAATTATCCACTAATAACACCGTAGCATCCTTGAAAACATTCCTAGATTGGCCCAAACATCTGGTCCAAGCCTTGGACTTAGAGGCTGGGGATGTGATCGAGGACCCTCTCATTGAAGTACTGGTAAAGACATCTAGGGGGGAGGTAGAGACACTAAAACTTAGCTTCCTCCTCGATCAACAAATACAAAAGGATGTAGCTAAAGTCCTTCAAGACAATATCAAAGTGTTTGCATGGTCTTATAATGACATGTCGGGTTTAGACCCACGGCTAATACAACATAACATTATCTTAGACCCACATGTCAAACTAGTTAAGCAAAAGGCTCGAAATTAAACCAGAAATCACACTAGCCGTATGTGATGAAATCACCAAGCTATACCAAGCAGGTTTCATTCGCGCAATCAATTACTCAGAGTGGGTATCAAACATCATTGTAGTCTCTAAGAAAATGGGAGGTATACGAATCTATATAAACTTCCAAGATCTAAATAAAGCAACAATTAAAGATGACTTCCCATTGCCAAGTATTGACCAACTTATTGACACTATGGCTAGTCATGCTTTATTATCCTTTATGGGTGGGTTCTTGGGTTACAATCAAATTCGCATCAATCCAAAGCATCAGTTGACAACTATGTTCATGACCCCTTGGAGAACTTTTTGTTACACTATGATGCCCTTTGGTCTAAAGAATGCCGAAGCCACCTATCAACAAGCCATGACCTACATATTTAGCGACTACCTCCTAAAGAGACTCAACGATTACGTGGATGACATAGCAGTCAAGTCTAAGATAGCTATCGATCATCCCATCGATCTAGAGGTAGTCCTTAAGCGTTGTCATAGGCATGACTTACATCTTAACCCAAAGAAATGTGTTTTCGGTGTTAAAATCAAATGCATGCTAGGGTTTGTAGTATCAAAGGTTGGAATACGAGTGGACCCTGACAAAGTTAAGGCCATCGTTAACCTAGCACCCCCTACCAACCTTAAAGAATTACATGGGTTGCAAGGTAGAATACAGTTTATCAGAAGGTTTATAGCAAAGTTGACCAACAAGTTACGCCCCATGCAACACTTACTAAAGAAGGGGGTTAACTTTGAGTGGACAACCCAGTGTCAACAAGCTTTTGATGACTTAAAAAGAAAGAGCTTTTACACCTCCCAACTATTCATCCACCATAGAGGGATAAGCCTTTCTACATCAACCTTGCCACCTCGAACACATCTATCGTAGCACTGTTATGCCAAAAAAGAGAAGGTGGCTCTGAAATCCCAGTTTATTACCTGAGCCATGCATTAATAGCCTATGAAGCAAAATATAACAAGGTGGAAAGGAATTGTCTCTCCCCTAGTATTTGTGCTAAAAACATGAAGAAATTACCTGTTCCATAGCTAGTTAACATTATATGCAAAAGCAACGTACTTTGGGCTATCACGAACAACTTATATGAAAGTAGCAGAATAGCTCGATGGAAAGCTATAATGGCAGAATTCAATTTACACTATGTAGTCCAATCATCGACAAAAGGACAAGTGATAGCTACGTAGCTTACAACCTCACCCGTCGATGATCAGGCAACCATAAAATCAGAATTCCCCAACGAACATGTTAGCCTGTGCCATTACACTTCGAGGCCACTTTACATTTTGATGGTGCCTCAACCACGTGAGGTAGTAGGTTGTTGCCATCATTACATTCCCCTCAGGGGATATTCAACCTTTTGCTTACCGTTTTACATTCCTTTGTATGAACAATGTAGTTGAGTATGAAGGACTCCTTAGGGGCCTCTTAGCAGCCCAACAATTAAAGATTCAACATTTGGTAGTCTGAGGAAATTCTCAACTTGTTGTCAACCAAATCATCAAAGTCTATGCCTATAAAGCTTCATACTTGCAGCCTTATTGTGATTTGGCCAAAAACTTGTTGAAACAGTTCACAATGACAGACATCCAGCATGTGCCACACAATGAAAACACTCTAGCTGATGCCTTGGCCATTGATGAGTTATGGTCTATCAGGCCCAGTTATTGGACCCCCGATATCGAGGCTGTGTTAACTAGGCCATGTATACAAGGCTCCGTATACGCGGTCGCATATAGATGGCCCCGTCGATACATCCACCCATGCATCGATGCAACCCCATTTACGCAAAGTCTATTTTAGCTATAAATAAGCGCACACTCATCGCACTTAGGCATCTTTTGTGTTAATTGTAGGGAAGCTCTTGCAGTTTGTTTTCATAGAAGCTAGACTAGTTTCCCAAGTGCATGCTCGCAATGTGATTCTTGTAATTGTATGGAACCTTTATTTCGAGTGTGACGTACTTGGACACGCACATGATCAGCAATAAAGATCGAGATTACTTCATCATTGCAGCATTCACTTAGTTTTAATTATTTAATTGTTATTGTTATTTATTATTTTCTTAGTTAATATTTCTTTACCATCATTTACTATTCTTGTTGTTAACAGTAGAATGAGTACAACTTAATCACGAGAATTTAAGTGTGACTACTTGGTAACCCAGTAGCATACCTAGGATCTACGCTTGGTAATCCCAATAGTACTTGTGCATGAGGTCCAAGATGTGTATGAATGATTAAGGAACCAATACTCATCGCACTTAGGCTAGCTTAGACTTCATTTCCTATTGCTTATTAGTTTAATCAAGATTATTTTCCATTGTCTCTAGGAGTAGCACTAGTTTAGGATCACATCATATGCCTCACTCTGGACTAAATCATACATGACAAAGCAAATACTAGTCCAGGTGGGAAGACAACAAACTACGATCAACATGTAACTATCTAGATACCACAACTAGCCTGTCCATGAAGTTTGACTGGATCATGCATGAACGTTCGTATTTGTATGGTTGAGTGTAGGGGTACCTTGCCACTCATCATTGGCACCATTGCTGGGGACGGTGCTAGTTATCTCGGTTAGTTATATCATACAAGGTCACTGTACAAGAATTAACAATATATCTTTTAGGAAGAAATAATTACAAAAAGTCACATACAAATTCACACATAATTTCACAACCATGCCTCTCCTACAAGACTATGATAATGCCACATCTAGTGAGGCAATTCATTAGAGAACCAACAAATTATATGACAATGAAGATTGGAGTACGCAACCTGAGGTGGTGGTTTCTTATAAACATAAACAAAGGCAGCATCGTCCCAACGCACGAAAGCATAACTTACTCGATGACGATCAACCCCTACTAGCAACTACAAGCCTAATGCAAATACAAGAGGCTATTCGAATCTCCCATAGGCATCGTAAAGAGAGCTGCCTACCTAGGCTTGATTTAAACAACTTCCCTAATTTCTGAAGAGGCTATGAGTTAGATCTACAACAACATTTACAAGCCTTCTACGATGCCTGTGCATGGAACAACATTGATAACAGTTGGCAAAAACTCAAGCTCTTTCCTATGACACTC
>MNCI01025456.1:1110952-1138328 GCA_015680685.1 Gnetum montanum
ACGACTTGATTACAAGCATTTAAGTGTGACTGCTTGGTAGCCCAGTGGTGTAGCTAAGGGGATCTACGCTTGGTAACCCAGTGGCGTATTTGGGGTCTGCGCTTGGTAATCCCAGTGGCGTACCTAGGCCTATGCTTGGTAGTCCCAGTGGCAGTCGTGCATGAAGTCCAAGATGTGTACGGTTGATCAAGAAAACGGTTGCTCATCGCACTTAGGCTAGATTAGATTTTCTTACCCTTTTCCTTTTAGCTTAAATTAGTTAATATTATTTTCCACTGCCATCAAGAGTAGCATTAGAATTAGAACACATCATACACCTCATCTAGATTAAACCATACATGACATATGCAAAACTAGTTTAGATGGGAAGACAGTGAACTACGACCTAAGGCTAACTATCTAGGTGCCACAACTAGTCCATCTGCGAAGTTCGACCGGATCGCACGTGCGACGCTCGTTTCGTATGGTTGAGTGTAGGGGTACCTCGCCACTCATCGCACTTAATCAAGGAAACTCAATGTTATTCTAGGGGGTCCCACTGGAAAGACATACACCCATGCCTAAAGGTAGGTGGCTCCTCTAGATTAAACATTCAAAAAAAAGAGTAGGAAGAGTGTGCCAAAGTGCCCACATAGAAAAGAAAAAGAGAAGAAGAAAAAGAAAAGATCAAGATCAAAGTGCCGCAAAGCAATTCCGAATCACTCCTCCCTTGAACAAAACACGAAGTGATCGTACACCTTGCTATCAGGGTTCTCTTATTATTGTCTATCATTGGGAAAAAATAATGTGATGTCACTGATCAGAGGAATAGACTTGGTCCTAGTTTTTGAGCGACATGTTATTGACACATTAATCATGCCTTACACCGAGAATTCATTGTACCCTGAGTCAGTTACCTCATATCCCAATCTCTGCAATCCCTTCTACAATTTTTCTCATCTTGCTGTTCATGTAATTGTGACTCGTGTCTTGTATAGCATTGAATTCATATCTCATCATAGTGGTATTAACATGTGTGTCTTTTGTTGCATCGGCATAGATTACATTTAACCCTTCTAGTGCCTATGGACATTTTAAGGTGTGATTACGCAAGGGCATTATAGGTTGGAACCTACTTTGGGGAGGACCCACTTGCGTGACTTTTGTAATTTGTACTTGTTGTACACCACCACATCATCTTATACCCTCCGAGTATTTCATTATAAAATCTATTCTTTCATTTATCATTATTTTATCAAACATTCCTCAAAACTAGGTCCTTTTATGTGTCACCTAAATAAACTAGGTCTGACATTAAAATCACACTAACAAAGAATTCAACATTTATTAAAGGCAATGAGTAAGGTATGAAATCATTGAACCTTTTTTCAATAACCTTACTAACAATTAATCTTTGTGTGATTATATATGGCACCTAAAAGAAGACAACAAGGAGGACCTTCTCAAGGTGTAATTAAATGCCCAGGAGGAGGCAAAAGCCAAGGACCTCATGTAGAATGTGCGGAGCAGGAGGCACAATCATTCAGCATCCATCAAGGACCTCCTATCACTACATAAGTTGGCCAAGCAAAAGGAGGAGAGGTCAGGGCCCGAGCCTATGAAGAGGAACGACGACTAGTTGCGGCATGCATGTCAAGGCTAATTAAGTGTTCCCGCAGCTGCCGTGTCCATGGAAAGTGTCAACTTCATCAAACATTGGAACATCAATATGGATAGCTCATAATCCATGAATAGAAGAGAAGAAATGTCAAGTGCTTCTTCAATGGTATCAATCTTAGAAGCCTGGCGCGTAGAACAAAGGAAAGGCACCCATGGAGGAGTCACCACTACCAAGAATCCCATGAGTTCCACAAGTTTTGTCTTTTGTATCTGTGTCCAAGTTTTGTTAAATCCTCCACTACGGCATGAATAAATTCCTAGTCAGTCAATAATCCCATACCTATCCACTGTGTAATCAATTGAACTTGTTCCTTACTTTCTTTGACTCGAGGACGAGTTGTTCTTCAGTCGTGGGAGTATGATGAGTCATGGTCTATCAGGCCCAGTTATCAGAGCCCTGTTATTGGACCCTCGATATCAAGGTTGCATTAACTAGGCCGTGAATATGGGGCCATGTATACACGGTCACGTCGACGCATCCACCCATGCGTCGATGCGGCCCCGTTTATGCAAAGTCTATTTTTAGCTATAAATAAGCACGCACATGCTGCACTTAGGTATCTTTTGGGTTAATTGTAGGGAAGCTCTTGCATTTTTCTTTCGTTGGAGTTCGACTATTTTCCTAAGTGCATGGCCACAGTGTGATGCTTGTAATTGTACGGAACCTTTATTCGAGTGTGATGTACTTAGACACGCACATGATCAGCAATAAAGATCAAGATTACTTCATCATTGAATCATTCACTTAGTTTTAATTATTTAATTGTTCTTGTTAATTGTTATTGTTATTTATTCTTTTCTTAGTTAATATTTCTTTACCATCATTAACTATTCTTGTTGTTAACTGTGGAATGAGTATGACTTAATCACGTGCATTTAAGTGTGAATACTTAGTAAACCAGTAGCGTACCTAGGATCTACGCTTGGTAATCCCAATAGTAGTCATGCACGAGGTTCAAGATGTGTACGGATGATTAAGGAATGGATGCTCATCACACTTAGGCTAGCTTAGACTTCATTTCCTATTGCTTATTAGTTTAATCAAGATTATTTTCCATTGTCTCTAGGAGTAGCACTAGTTTAGGATCACATCATACGTCTCACTCTAGATTAAACCATACGTGACAAAGCAAATACTAGTCCAGGTGGGAAGAAAACAAACTACAATCAACATGTAACTATCTAGATACCACAACTAGCCTATCTATGGAGTTTGACTGGATCATGCATGAATGCTCATATTTGTATGGTTGAGTGTAGGGGTACCTCACCACTCATCAGCCATGCTAGCGTTAAACATGCTGCCACACCTGTTTGCAACCTTACCTGCTTTGATACCAAAATGAACAAACCCTATCACCCAAGTAGTACACATCGCCTCTGTAAGCGCTACCAATGCCCAAGAGTGGTACACTAATGTTAAGGCCTACTTGCAACATGGTGAACCCCCACACGGCTTAACATCCACCCAAAAAGATGCAATCCGAAAGTGAGCACGACAGTATGTCCTCGTAGGAGATAATACCTTATGTAAATGCTCCTTTGATGGGATATTGTTAACTTGCATTGGTGGAGAAGAGGTACAAAAAATCATTAATGAGGTCCATGAAGGACTATGTAGAGGACACATAGCTCCCAGGGCTATGGCAGCTAAAATCAAACACCTAGGGTATTACTGGCCTTGCATGGAATGAGATTTCTTTGCTAAAGTTAAGACATGTGATACATACCAACGTCACACAAACCTCATACACATTTCACCTACTGAGTTGCACCCTACGCAAATCACATGGCCATTCCAACAATGGGGACTAGATATCATAAGACCCATAACGCTAAAGTCTTTCGCAGTACATAGCTTCATCATCACAGCCACTGAGTATTTTACAAAGTGGACAGAGGCTATCCTCCTTAGGAAGACTACATCCCAATAGGTTTGCCACTTTATCTTAGACAACATCGTAACAAGGTTTGGTCTTCCCATTACTATTGTAATGAACAATGGACCATAGTTTAGTAGTGTGGAAACCAAAACCTTTTGTAGCAACCTTGGCATTAAACATTCCTTTTCCTCGTCATACTACCCACAGGCAAATGGTCAGGCAGAGGCAACAAACAAGGCTATCATTAACTTGCTTAAAAAAATGCTTAACAACAACAAGAAGTGATGGCATGAGCAAATCCTCTATGTGTTGTGGGCCTACCGGACGATGTGCAAAATGACTACAGGTAAGACTCCCTATAGCCTAGTTTACGGATCTGAAGCAGTATCTACTTGAAAAAGAAACTTGAGGAAACCTGACAATGAGCCCTTAAGATTGTTCTGTGTAGGCCAAGGCCCAAAGGTTTACTGTGAAGATGACTACTTTTTCATCTGCTAAAAGCATAGTTTTTGATCCAAAGACAGGGCACTTTGTCTTGCTTGACTAAGGCAGTTAGGTTGGTCTAGGTAAGGTGGGTTGTTTAGTTAATGTCATGTGAGTGTGGCTCCTCCTATGGTGGAAAATCAAACTTAGAGGAGCCCAGTGTGCTCTACATTTTGCATGATAGTAGGGTAAAGTGTTGTCACATGTCGGGTTGTAGCATGTGGGATTGTACCTCATGGGGCCATCTAGCATGCGTGTTACCTCTTGAATTGTAGGTACCATCACTGTGGATGATCCTTTCAAGCATTGTGAACGAAGCCTAGAACAACGAGTCAAGGATCATTGACCTCAATTCCGTAGAGGAAGAGTGTGCAGAGACACTGGGTCGTATCGAATGGTATCAGGACAAGCAGCAACAAAAGCATCAGTTCAACCCAAATCAACAACCAATCAAAAAGGGGGACCTAGTCCTCAAGGCTGTCTATGAGCATTCAAACAAGTTTTTAGCAAATTTGGAAGGTCCATTCATAGTCACAAAATCCTATGAGAATGGAGCCTTCAAACTGGCATACATGGATGGCAAGGAGTTTGCAAATCCAGTAATGATCTTCTTAACCATGCATTACACATAGAATTCATTGTGTCTATGGTAAGACACAACACATGCCATTTTCTATAATCCCTACTACTACCACGTCATCTCACTATTATATTTTATCATAATTTGATGGTTTTATATAATATAGTGTTATTTTCTTATTAAGGCAATACTAACATGTGTGTTTTAGATGATAGGTATGATTTACATTCAATTCCTTGAGTGCCTATGGACATTTCTAGGTGTGATTATATAAGGGATTTAAGGGTAGGAGCCTACTTTGAGGAGGATCAACTTATATAACTCTTGTCTTATACTTGATGACCAATTCCACATCCTCTTGTACCTCCTGAATACTTAAACAATCATCATTATTTCCTTATATATATTCATTCATAAGTTCAACATTTTTGATCAACCATTTCCTAAAAACTTAATTGACTTACCTTGCCCAAACTTCTTCTTTCACATACTTTTGATAGCAAATTCTTATATTTCAAGCATCATATATGATCAAAAATCCTTTGGATCATCTTCACACCTTCTAGACTATCCATTTTGCTCATTTTTTCCATTGAAACTCACAAAAATTTTGGAAAGTTCAATGATGATATTGTAGATACAATATATTAGCCCCTGCAATATCGCATCTGTAATGCCACATCTACGATATATCCCTTATAAAAATATACATATACATGTAGACTATTAGGAAAAATTTTTATATCCTTATTTCACACCTAGGGAGTTCATGCAATTTTTCTAACTTCCAAATCTTCAAAGCTCTATATCATTTGAAACACCATAAAATTTTAGGACTCTCATGCTTCAGCAGAGTCTCAGAATTTAGGAAAAGACTTCCACAAGTGCAACGTCATGATGGTTCACTTTGAGGGTACATTATCCAATCTGGAAAGTTTTCTATCTCTAGAGCTAACAGGCTCGCCGAACTCTCCAGCCTGCCCAACTAGACAATTGACCCAGCTAACAGTCTTCCCAAAGACTATGCTAGGAGTTGTCGAAAGTGTTCGGGATGAGAAAAATAGTTCGGCAAGTTTTCTAGTGAAGAAGTCTGCTACACTACGCTATGCCATGCAGCGTAGCAAGCCTTGAAAGATACCTACTCAAACATCCAAGTACGAAGTGATAGAATGACTGCAAGGCAGGTCAAAATTTAGTCAATACAAAATGCTACGCTATGCTACACTATGTAGTGTAGCACAATGTAGCAAAGGCAAAGTAGAAAGGCCCATCTTGTCAAGTGATTCCAACAAAGAAATTGCACTTGGCAATGCTTCGGCCTCCAAAACTGGTTGCCCCATTTAGCCCTCGAACCTTGAGCAAAGTTTCTTGCTAGAAAATGACGGATTGAACAAAGAAGCAAAGTACACTGGCCGCTACACTATGCTACACTACATAACGTAGCACATCATAGCAATAATACAAAAATAGCAAAATTGTTTCAACACATGGGTTTAGCGAGTTCAAAAGCTCTCCGACATGAAGGACAAAAGTTGTAGTTGTTAGTGTGACTAATCCTCAGACAAACTCTCTTCGGCTCCTACGCAAGTTCCTATCAAGCCCAATGGCTACGCTATGTAGTATAACACAACGTAACAAGCAGCTACATACGCTACACTAATGTATTCAACAACGTGAGTAGTGAAACACTGGAACAGAAGCATCAAGACGTCTTCAGGTATCTCTAAAACTTGTTGGCAACAATTTTTCTCACTCTAGCATCTCCTTGCCAAAATCAACAATTCCACTCCACTTTGCATCCCCCTGGTCAACTCCCAAAAATTTGTTCCTATGCTTGACCCTGATTGCAAGAGTAGGGAAGACATTGTCCTAGAGCATGGGCTCCATTTTGCTTACATTGTTATCACATTGGATTTCGACACATCCAGTTTCAGCAGTATGGTCACAACGTAACAAAGTTCACATCCAGCATCGCATACCTACATGGTATGGGCATGTTAGCACCTTGTAGGCCCCAGGACACATGGCATCCATACAAAATTTTTCTCCTGCTCCTGGCCCTATAAATGCCTCAACAAACAATGCTCGGAGAATTGGCTTTTTACTGCCAAAGTTGGCTTGTTGGCTTCTTGGTTAGCTTTTTGGCACAATTGGCTTTTAAGTTGGCTTTCAGAGAGCATAGTGCACATTTTCTTGAGCATTCTGATTATGCTTGAGTTCTCTGGTTGGCTCCAAACATCCTTTGTGAGTCAAATAATTTGGCATCTTAGCAAACAGAGCAGCAAGCAGAAGACCTGTGAGTATACTGTTCGATGTAAGCAATGTCTCTCCAGTGTTGCATAACCTGTTGTACACCTTTCAAACAAAGCAAAGGATCAAATCCGCAACCTTTGGGGCAGTGCACTCTCTCACTTAAATATATTTTGTTATTCACTTACTGTCATCGTTGCTTTACATTACTTTCACTATTTTACATTTATCGATTTTCGATTTACTTCGTGTGTCTCGCTTCCAAAACATATGTTTACGTAAGGTTAAGATACACCGATTAAGTCTCTTTCTGATCAACTAGACCATTCAGGGTGCCCCACTTCCATTTTTCTCTCCAGCATGGCCCTTGCACAAATCTGGGATTAAACTGTTCGCCTAGCAACCTCTCGGTGTTCCAGCCACCAACATTTCGGTCACTACATCATCCTCATTGTAAGTTCAATTTAAGTCATTCTTGCTTGCTTTTGCTCACAGACTAACCAACTTAGTTTGGGGGAAAGCATTACATGTAGTTTTTTATGAACTATGCTAAAAAATTTATAACTCCTAGAAAAACAAAGTAAGAGTAAGAATAATAAAAGATAATCACATTATAATATTACATAAGCTAACAAACTCAATGTTTCCTTCCAAATGATCATTTGAATATGTTTTAAATAATAACCTAAGGATTGTGATATCTTATGTAAGATAAATTTCTTTCTAATTACTATAAATTATTTAATTAAGAGTTTTTCTTATAAAGTATTTTATCTAAGTAACAAAATTTTCTAACTCTATTCTTATAAAGGATTTTATCTAAGTAAAAAAATTTTCTAACTCTATAATCCAAATTAAAAATAAAATAGATAATGAATAAAGATTTTGATTAAAACACAAAATCCAATGATAAGTCTTAGTTTGTTGCATTGACTCGGCCCTATTGACTAGGCCCTGCAGTCTGTTGCGTTGACGCAGCCCCATCAATTGGGCCCCATCGACTAGGCCCCATCAACACAGTCTGTTGCATTGACGTGGCCCCATCAACTAGGCCCCATCAATGCAGTCTGTTACATTGACGCAGCCCCATCAACTAGGCCCCATCAACGCAATTGGTTGTGTCAATATGGCCTCGTCAACATAGGGGTCTATCGTGGTCCATAAATACATGCTCACTAGCCACATTTATGGCATCTAGTTTTCCAAGTAGTAGCAGAGCTTTTGTAGTTTGTTCATTTGAAAGTTAGAATATTTTTCTGAGTGCTCGCAATAGGAGTCATTAACTGCATTAATCTTTTTTTGAGCACTATTGTACCTAAGCATAACAGTATGTACAACAATAAAGACGAACTTTGTGATACACCTTGTAGCATTTTGGATAGATTAAACGTTTCATTTATGCATTTAATATTTTCAGTTAGTTATTCAATATTTTTTAGTAATTGAGCTAATTAAGCAAGATAAGCTAGATAGATTAAATACATAAGTACGACTACTTCAAGTGTAACACATATTTGCTTAGTAACCCTAGCAGTGTTATTACTTGGTTCGCCCAGTAGCATAGTGCTTAGTAATCCTAGCAGCAAGTACATGGGTTTAGGACGTGTACAGCAAGTGGGACCAAATGCTTATGTTAGGATTAGTTAGATATGAGTTAATTCATTAGATCTCAGTAGTATTAAATCATCTTACCTTTATATTTAGCACCACAAACCCTAAAAACCTAAAACCATAAAAATCATATACCTCAATTACACTTAACCATACAATGTACATCACAAGTGTAATTGGGAAGATAACAAATGACCTTAAGGTAAGGTTCATTACCTAGACGACTAGTGTATTGGAGAACATAAAGTCCTTGGAATTTGACCAGATTGCACGTGAACGTTTCACGATTCGTATGGTTGAGCATAGAGGTACCTTCGCCACTCATTACTAATGAAGGGATATGAATTGTTAAAGGATTTTTTCAAAACATTTGGGTAATATTAAAATTCTTCATGATTGTAGATGCTATTAAAGAGACTTGAAGCTAGAGGACCATTACAACCTAGGGAGAAAAGACCTAGAGGAAAAAGTGGATGATCAGGTGGAGAAAAAACTCCTCCTATAAAGCAAGAGGCACATTCTTACAGCATCCATCAACCCACACCTACAACCAGGAAATCTACACAAACAAAAGCTAATGCATTGTCTACTCTAGAACTAGGAGAATATCTCACACTCTTCAATGAGTGTTTACAAGCAATTTAGGGGAAGTCCATCATGTCCACTGTTATAGTGAAACTTAATTTTGGACCTTTTATGGAGTTTGCAACTACAAAAGTCTAGAGCATAAGCCTCTTTCTTATGGCCCACCATTTCAAGTAATGGTGAATAATACTTGGGAGAATTCTACTAATTTTGGAAGAATAAACAGGATGATGCCAACATAAAAGTTAAGAGGGTCATAGTGCCATACTCTATAGAAGTAATAGTAAAGGCATTGAACATGCCAAATGTTGAAGCTAATAAAGCCCAGATATCTACAAGGTCTATCACAAATGCAAGGAACCTATGACTACAATGGGCCTATTAAACCATTTAGAAAGAATATAGTGAGTTGTCCATTACTAAGAAGATTTATTTCAAAATTGGAACATACCATATATTCCCAACAAAAAGACTTAATTGAATTTTCACATATGTTACTAGAGGAAGTGCTATCCTGATGGGGAAATTTCAAGCTAACATCACTCATCTACTATTTTTAGAAATATAAAGAAGATTCAAGGAGAAGAAGATAGGGAAACTTACTTTGTCATTTCCTTGTCTCATAAGGAGATTGTGTCACTAAGCCAGAATTTTAAGCTAAATCAATGATATTATTTGTAAAGCCCAAAATGCTTCATATACTGAAACTTCTAAGTTAGTACTGTTAAAGAAATATCAAGTTGAGAAACCAGCAACACTAAGGTTGTAGCAAGATATACACTAGCAACAAATATTCCAACCATAGGAACATAACAAGTAGGACCTAGTGGATCTACTCCAGCTACAAATAGACCAAGGCAAAGTGCTTTACTAGTACAATTAGACTACAAATCATCAATGAGCCATTTACAACAAATAGTAGAAACAATGAGTTAAGGATGCAAGGAGGTCTCAAGTATGTACAGAGTCATAGATAATCCAAGTAGACCTATCATATCAATAAAACCTATAAGTGGTCAAGACTCTTTGTAGGCAAAAGAAGATGATAATTGGGCACAAAAAATCTTAGGAAATGCTACATCCTTCCAAGTAATGCTAGAAATAGGAGAAGAAGCTACAATAGTGGTAATGCAACATCAAGATGTAGCAGGAGCAGTAAAAGTCATAACAAATGATATCAAAGAATCCTTTAATGCTTTTGTTGTGTTACCGACTAATATTACTAAAACTAAAGATGTAGAAATCATAACTAGAACATCAATGGCCCCTACAGAGCATGAAGATGTATTAAAAAGACTATTGCAGATATGACAAGTTACATAGAACCTTTTTGATATCCTTAGTAACATCACTACAATCTAGTTCAAACTAATCTCAATAAAGGAAAAACTGATCATAGCATAAACTAGAATGCAACACACAAAAAGTGAAGTGCAAAGGTTACAAGAGGAATTAGTTGTACTAAGAGTTGAAAAACAAGATGCTTCAAAATACATTGCACCTGAGAAGCTTGAACAATTTAGAAATGACTAGATTGACTAATTGATAGCCAAATACATACAAATAGATATGGATAAAAAGAAGATAGTGTGGAATGCTTTTGTAGCAAGTGCACAGACATACATACATGCTAAAGGTATTGCTACTTTAAAAGAAGAGAATAAGAAAATTGTTGCTGAAAACTTAATGTTGACAAACATTGAAAAATAGAAGACTGTGCTAGAAGAAAGTATTCAGGTAATTGAGAGAGTAATGTACTATAGTTAACCTTGATATAAGGTAATTAGCCCATGAAAATAGGATCCTATCAATGGAAGAAATCTACACCATGCAACAAAAATTAGCAATTGAAATCATCACATGGAAAAATAAGATAGGAAACATGAACAACTAGAAGAGCACTTTAGAGATCAAATGGACATGTATAAACAAATCAATGAGAAAGAAATCTAGACGGCCAAAGCTAGAATCAATTCCATTATAGAACAAATATCAGATTGGCAATTCATCTTGGATAGTCTTGCCCACATCCATCGAGTTGAAATAAAGAATAAAGACCTATAGATTGAGGACTTAACAAAATACATGCAATTAGCTAATCTTTAATATGCTAACTTAGCAATGTTGACAAGCAGCAGGCCAAGAACAGAAATAGAGTAGTAAGCAACTATAGTGTATTCAATGTATGAAAGGGAGTTTTTGGATAGGAAAGATTCACAACAGAAGCTTCACATAGCAAACTTCGAATTACAAGTAGTCAAGGTAAGCTACAAAAATAAAAAAAATATAGCAGCAAACCTAGCTAGAAGAATAATAGACCATCAAGAACTAAAGAAAGTGGATAGAGCCTTTGAAGAGGAAGGGATGTAGTTTGTAGCATGGTATGTTGAGGTTAATAAAAAGTTTTTAGAATTTTCATGCCCTTGGGAAGTACCAACTCCAACCAACATAGCCAAATTTACATAAATAGTACATGACTCCAAATCAGAAGAAGATAAACTCATAGCGTTGCTAAGTAGATATTAGTTTTAGAAGCTTGATTATAAGGAAAAGAAGATGATGGAGGAGCCACCACCTCTTGGAATATGAAGATACTACATTGAGCTTAATGTTATTTTATTTTATTTTATTTTTGTCATTGTTGTCACATTTACACCATATTTATGGAGTAGATTTGTGAAATAAGATCTAAGAAATGAAATTGCTCAATTAGCTTCTTAAAGATGATTGTAAGATGAGAGTTAAATTATTTATTTTAAGGGACAATTTCATGAGAAGCATAATGGAGAAAGGTGTTAAAGCAAAGTGTTCTTTATATAGGTGTGCTTATTTTGAGTTTATAAGCATGAAATTAAAAAAGATTAGCAAGGTGTTTTTAGCCTACGTTATGAAGAAATTGTGGCTTTCCCATATGCAATAGAGGAGATGAAATTTGGGAATTAATTTGAAAATTGTAAAAAGGATTATTTGCAATTGTATCTCCATTGGTTCCTACATTTTTATGAGTTTATCAATTAAGTGCATCCCTTTTCATTGTGAATATGCAAAAACTCTATAAAAGAGAACTAATGAATAACTTCATCATATGAAAATCAATTACCATGTTGTACATTTTAATCTATAGTGGTTTCCAAACAATGGTAGAAAATTAAGTTGCACAACCAAGAATCTTAAATTAAACAAAGGGAAAATGCCTAGTCTAAGTGCTCAACAGCATTTGATTAAATTTTGGAAGAGCAAAATCATAATTTTTACATAAAATTAACAAGACTCTTGTCAAATGGTGTTAAAAACAATCAACAAAATCACCCAGAAATTCATTGATATTTCAAACAACAACCCCTACCATAGAAGAAATCACAACAATATAGAGTACAATCGTAAACAAATGAGAATCCCATATTTACAAAAGAACACAAGCCCAACAACTATGCAAAGGAACATATCTATACAAATTGGGATGCCAGAGAAATAATCATTCCAAACCTACAGGTATCGATAATTTAACATTTTTAATAGAAAAACATTAAGGCAGTGGCTAATGAATACTAAAAATTGTAGGTCCAAGAACCCTAAATGGAGGGTATCTATCATAGCATTTTTCATGGCAATGCCAAAGATTTACAAGGCAACTCCTTCTTTACTGCGAGTGCATGAGTTCCACTCTACAAGGGATAATGCAATCATAGGGCATTGATGTCACAAAACCAAAATAGGGCTTGAATCCATGAGATTTTTTTTTTTTTTTTTTTTTTTGTGATGAATGTAACAGTTACTAAGTAGCACTAGGTGCCAATGAGTGCCGCAAGCCAAGGTGACATCAACGAAACTACCATCTTGAGCCATAGCAGTAGGATTTAGAAGCAAGCAATGCAAGACACATAAAGAACACACAAAATGGAAGTGGCACAATAGTGAGCATGGTGGCCACATATAGTAAGGTTGTATGACCTTAATAACGATTCAATTCAAAAACAAAAAAGAAGAATTATTATAAACAAGGAATTAAGGTTTACTTAGATTACAACCAATATTTTTGTAAAAAAAAGAGGTTTACAATACCAAAATGGGAGAATTTATAATTATTTAATTAATAAAACTATATCTTTTGGAATTTAAAACTTCAAATGAAAGTTATAATCTCCCATGAAGATGATAAATGGGTCTTCTTGATATTTGTAAGGTTGTAATTGATAAGGAGACACTTGTCAATTATATCTTATTTTTCTCTTAGAAGTTAAACCTTCTTAAGTTAAAAATAAATTTCCTAGATATTTGTAATACAATTAACCTCTCATGATTATTGTAACTACCCTAAGGTCACTATAAAAGGACCTTTAAAGGTAGAAGTAAAAGGTGGGGGAAATGGATTTTCAAGATTGGAAGAAGCAACTTTGAAGAATTCTTGTGAAGCATGGCTTTCTAAAGGCATCAATTCAGCTTCTTTGTTTTAATCCTATGAGTTCATTTCTTCCCATTTTATTTTAGTTACTTAGTTAATGGTTTAGATAGCATTGTGCTTGGCATTTAATTTTGGGATATTTCCTGGGTTGTTTTTATAACTCTATTTTTGCACAATATTAGACTTTTATTAAGGTTTGCCATCGAAGAGCTTATATTGTTGAAAAGCTTCAAGAGCAATTTAATAGTGATTTCTTAATGAAATTGCCTATTTTTAGCATAGATAATCTAGGAAAATCTTTGGTATTTTGAGACAACTAAAATAGCTTCATATGTCATTGTAGATATGATTTAGTGGTCTATGCTCATGCCTATAAATACCAACCCACCATTGCCTTAAAACTGCAAGTTTTGTTCAACACTTAGCGAGATTCTTGTAGTTTGTTTTTTTAAAGTTAGAATTAAAGTCAATGTCCATAGTGTGATGAATTACAATTTTACAGAATCTTTATTCGAGTGGATTGTTCCTAGATATAGTTCATGAATAGAAATAAAGATCAAGATTGTTCTTCATCATTGCAACATATCACTTAGCATAAATTTTCTTTTCCATAATGTTTACTTTTATTCAATCATTTACAATTTCTAATTCATTTAATATTCCAATGTCTAATTAGTAAGGTAGAATAAGTACGACTGGTTTCAAGTGTAAAGTGTAATTTTTTGGTAATCTAGTAGTGAATTTACTTAGTTAGCTTAGTAGTGAAGTTGCTTGGTAATCCCAATAATAGTTACATCAACACAAGACATGTACAGAAAACTAGAAATAGATGCTTATTATCATAGGATATAATATATTTATAATTCCATTATACTTAGAATTTATAATCATTTTTATCATGTTGACACTTAGGACACTTAAAGCCAAATAACATTAGCTTATCATATACCTTACTAAAAGTTAAACCGTATGATTTGTACGTAGCTAACTCTAGGTGAGAAGATAATAATCATGAACTTAAGATCAACTCATTACTATACTTACATTGTCCATCTACAGATTATGATCTGGTCATACATGAATACTTGTGACTTGTATGGTGGAGTGTTGGAATACCCAACCGCTCATCAAGAAGTAAAGACTCATTTTCTTGAAAATGAACATCTAAAATTTGTAAAAAATTTCAACCAAGCATTGATGAAATCATTCTTAATGATTAGTGTGCTTTATTTACTTTCTTTGTTTGCATTTAGAAATATCTTTAACTGCTTATTCTCTACTTTATTTCAAAGCTTTGGTATGTAGTATTTTTCAACAACAAGAGCATAACTATGAACTCTCTTTAGGAGTTAAATATCACATTCTCAAAGATGTCACTTTTAAACTACAACTTCAAGCAAATAAACTTCCCATAAAAGCTAAATAATTAATTTATTTTATACAATATTAATTTCCTTTTGTCTTAAAGGCTCAAGGCTAGCAAGCTTTCAACTTTTGTTGATACTTGTTAATTAGTTTTTATTAATGTATTATTTTATTTATAGAGATTTTTTTTTCTTCTCTTTACAAGAAACCATTTAGTAAGAAGTGAAAAACAAGGGTGCTTCAAAAAAAGGGCAAGATCTAATCCATTTCCTACATCCATCATACGAATCACTAAGGCATTCATGTGTGATCCAGTTGAATTCCATGAATTCCTAGTGTTCTTATACACAGGATTCAATCTAGAAGATGAATCTAATCATGGAATGATCGTTGTCTTTCCAACTACACTTGTGAGGCTTAGCTATATGGTTAAGTATAATTGAGGCACATGATTTTTATCATTTTATATTATATTTTCCTAAGGTTTGTAATAGATTGAGAATAAATTGATTAACTAGTTTAACTAATTTAATTGCTAATTAATAACTAACTATCCTAACATAAGCATCTGGTCCCACTTTCCGTACACATCCTAAACATGTACAACATTACTAGGTGACCAAGCATTAAGTGCTACTAGGATTACCAAGTGTTATATGTATGCTCAAAGTGGTCGTACTTATGTATGCTAGTCTATTTAGCTTAATTAATTACTTAAATTCTTACTCATCTTATCTTAATTAATCACTTAATTAATGAAAAATAATAAATGCATAAATAAATCATTAAGCTAGTCCAAGTGCTACAAGGTTTATCAAAAAGGTCATCTTTATGGTCGCACACACTACAATGCTAAGGTATAATAGTGCTCAAATAAAGATTCGTACACTCCTTGACTCCTACTATAGGCACTTAGAAAATTATTCTATCTATAATAGAAATAAACTGCAAGAGTTCTACTAGCAACTAAAATTCTAACTCCTCATTAACATGGCCAGGATGTCATATTTATAGCGCTACTAGGGTGCCACATTGATGGGTACATGTCAACATGGGAAACCCTACGTTGACGGGGTCTCATCGACGTAGCTGACCAAAGACTCTTCATCATACCCCCATGACTGAATGAAACTCATCCTGAAGTTTCTTACAAAATTAGAAAGGTATGGGATTAATGACTGACACATGACACAATAAAACTAACACACAAAAACAAAACTAAGTGCCTGAGTGTATGGATCGACATTGATTACAAAATTGTGGTGTTCATGACACAAACTTAAACACTAAAACATGATTGAACAAAATTGAACAACACATCCTTTGACGGCATGAATATGGTTGAAAAGATCAGACAGTCCCAAGTGATGGAGGTTACAAAGATTTCGAAGGACCTTCTCCTACTTCGGGAACATGCGATGGTTGAGGTAGCTATGGTTGTCCTACTACAGCTACCACTTTTGGTGAAAGGCAAAAGGCATCCAACAATGCCTTCATCTTCTCCTCCTTACTCTAGGGATCATTCATAGTCCATGCAACATCACTAATGTGGGTTGGAATGAGGATAACCCCTAGACAAGGCATTACTAAAAACAAATCCTTATCATTAACAAACTAGGTAGCAAATTCCTTACATTCGATATTGAATGCCCTGAGTGCATTTTGCAACTTCTAGTAGTCATTTATCCTTTTGGATAGGTTCTCAATAGTTCACCTTTGATTAGTAAAGTTCACTTTGAGAACCTCAAGGTCTGCATTTGCCACTACAAGCTTCTGCTTGGTGTCCTTGTGGTGCTTGAACGTTGCCTCATACAACAAGTATGAGTTAGCCAATTATTTCTCTAATTTAGACTATGGTTGTTCGACAATTAGCATAGCTAGATTTACATATCAAAGATTAGTGAGCTCCATGTATTCTGTCATTTCTTCAATCTACATCTCCTTCATGCAGGTCTCTACTTTGTTGTAGGCATTTATCCCATCAATGATAGGTTGTCATATCTCTCTTCCTTACTAGAGTTGCTGTAGGGTCTCATTTACATTTCTCTTCATCAACTGGATGTGCTTTTTGTTAACTTCTTTCCATATACCAACCTGATCTTTATAGTGATTTTTGACTCTCTCAAATTTAAGAGCCTTTGATTTCCATATGGCTACTTTAATTACAGTCTTTTGACAAAGAGCACGAACCTCCTCCATGCAGAGGTTTTTGTTTTCTACTGCCAATCTCCTTAGCTTAGTGTTCACTTTGGCTAGCTACTCCTACTATTGATGGATGATATTTTCCATTTTTTGTTTTTGCGCATCAACATTTTTCAAGCAATGATTCTCTACGATCAATTGGACATTCTCTTGTTAAGTCTAATGCAAGGCATTCTAAATTTTATGCTGAGTGACCTTTACCAAGGATAGAGAGAATACTATCATTTCCATTGCATCCTAAACCCCTTTCAATCTTGTGTGAAGCTGTTCAAGAGCTTCATCCTTTGTTAGTGATGGGTTGAGGAATGCAGGGTTAGCAATCTAGGCTCTTAGTTCGGTAACCTCCATAGCCAAGCATTCATTTAGCTCTTTGGTTGTTTTGAGTTACCCCTCCAAAATGATGTTCTTGTCCATTACTTCTAGCAGCTCTAATTGGGTTGCAATTATGTTATCTAGAATGTCAAAGACATATGGAATTAGTTGCTTGGGTCCCACTAGTTGATCCAGCAATTGTTCATGTTGTGTTGTGCTCAACTTGCCTCTTTCTGTTCCTACAGACATCTGCACATCTTTAAGTGTAGAGATGTCTAGTCCATATGCCACAGGTGCGTTTAGAGCTTGATGAACCACGATATTGCATCTGCGATATCAGGTCCATGATATCAGAGCCTATCATGCGATGTCGGATACTCGATATCGAGACCTATCTCCTTACCTATAAATAAGAGGTGGGTCCACTTGGTTTTGCAATAGATAGTTAGACCCTTAGCTGAATTCTTGCCTTTTCTCCCTCTCAGAGTTAGAATTATTTCTGCGTGCCCATAGTAGGAGTCATAAAGTGAACGAATCTTTATTCAAGCATTGTGTACCTGAGCACACCTTGTGTACAGCAGACAAACTTTATGATAAACCTTGCAGCATCTAGAATAGATTAGTTCATGTTAATTACTGTTATTAAATGCTTTCCTAGTTAATTAATGCTCTCTCTCACCCTACAACTCTCCTAAGTAAATACACTCAGTATGATCACTTCGAGCATGTGTGTAACACTTGGTAATCCAGTAACGATTAGTGTTTGGTAATCCTAGTAGTGTTACACTGGTTCAAGATGTGTACGGCAAGTGAGAATGGATACTAGTGTTAAGATTAATTAAAGCCTAGTTAATCATTAGTTAAGCTAAATTAGTCACTTAGTTATCTCTCTCCCCCTTATTAGCAACAAGACATAAAAACACATAAAAGATATAAAAATCATATGCCTCAAGCTTACTTAACCATACAATCATGACATATAAGTAAGTTTGGGAAGACAATGATTAACCAACCTATTCTTGTTCCACAAAGGCACATAAGCACTTAGTCCTTGGAATTCGACCAGATCATGTATGAAACGCTCGTATTCGTATGGTTGAGTGTAGGGGTACCTCGCCACTCATCATTGGTGCCATTGCTGGGGACTTAGTGGTTTGTGCACTAGCCAAAACATAGGAAATAATTCACATCATTAGAAAGAACCCTTAGGGTTGGTTGAGGAAATGAAAATAATACATGGCACACTAAACAAACAAGTATGTCTCCTTCTTGGTACGAATGCGCTTCACCGCCTAGGTTTGAAAGAGGAAACAATCGATGGTGTAATACACATGACATTGATCTGCCAGTCCCTCAACAATTTTGAGTGGTATATAGTCATCTCGATGAGTATATACCAAACTTCACCTTTATCCTCCATCAAGATGAACAACTGTGTTGGTGAGACTTAAAAGGTAACATAGTGTTACCTCCCGATCGTTCAGTCCCAAGCATGCTTCTTTGTGCTCTCACACAAATTGGCATGCAGCACTTACACACAGAATACATTGTGCAAGACCATGACTCAAGAGAATACTGTCCCATGAAGGCACAATGTCAAATGGACTTGCAACAGGAGAGACATCATAAGTCTTTGAAGAGTAAGTGGTTCCAAGATGTCCCACATGTCTTAAGTAAAAATGAGGGTGGTGAACCTGCCTCAGGCAGTTTCCCACACAATGATGTTCCTCCCCTTGACTATGGCCAAGGGGTTGTGCATCAGAACCTTCATTTCACTATTCATAACCTAGGTTCTAATACCCATAGGCACAAAGGGTCCGAAAAGGGACATGGACACATGATAAAGATGGACATTTTGATCATAATCGCGATCGAGGTTGAGACCGTCGAAGAGGAGGTAGCAGACACCATCATGGTGATGATTCTCCTTCTTCTTCACCTTCATCATCTCCTTCATCCTCTCCTTTAGTACCCAAACGTAGTCATAAAGAAAAAGACCATGGGGATAAAGGTAGGCAAAGTGGAAGTCATAAATGAAACAGCTAAGAAAGGGAACGTGGGAACTTTAGAGAATTACAACATAGAAGAAGGGAGAGTAGGGAACAACGTAGGCATCATAGATGCCATGGACGAGATGATCACAATGAAACCCTACTCACTACTCAAAGTATGTTAGACATAACTGAGGCCGTTAGAATTCCAACAAGGCACCAGAAAGATAGTATGATCAAGAGATTAGATATGAACAATATCCCACAATTTGAAGGGGGATACAATGTTGATCCTCAGAATCACTTGCAAGCATTCCATGATGCATGTGCCTTACAAAACATAGAGAATGAATGGCAAAAATTGAAGTTGTTTCCATGGACACTAGTTAAAGAAGCAAAAAGCTGGTACTGGTCCTTAGAACTGGAATTCATTCATAGATGGAGTACCATGTTAGAATTGTTCAACGATAAGTACCAAATGTACTCCTGAGTGTCCAACCTGCGAAAGAAAATCCAAGGCTATAAATAACGAGGAAATGGACCCTTGGATGTTTTCATGGGCCAATACTATGCACTGTTACATCATTGTCCTGGCCATGGTTATTCGCAAAGGGATCAACTATGCCATCTCGTAGATGCGCTTAGGCATGAAACGAGACGAACCCTTGGGACTTATGCCTAAGGAAGATTATCCGAGCTTAGGTCCCATCAAATTCAAAGACTATTAGAGCAAGTCGCTAAGAAAGAAGGTGAGCTACAGAAGAGAGAAAGTGCGGAAGAGTATAATCAAGAGCCTTCCCTTCAGAGGAGGAGAGTAAGATTTTATGAGGATGAAGAAGAGTCACCACTCAAAGAGATGGTGAATAGGAAAATTTTTCCTATCCAAAAGTTGACATCAGAAGTATCGGCAAAAGTACATCAAATGTGGGATTCCCTAGACAATAAATTTCAAACTATTCTTAAAATAGTAGAGGAGTCTAGAGAGTAAGGTAGCAATCATGAAAAAACAAAGAAGAAAGAAACTAAACATGCACATAGCAAGGGTAAGGGCAAAGTTGCCATCATTGAAGAGGTTGTGGATTCAAAAACAGAGAATGATAGTGGATGTGAGATATGTCAATATGACCATCCTAAGGGATGTTTCCCTATAATCTCACATCTATAGAAGTCTGGGGTGTATGCACTCAATTTATGATTAAATAAAAGGAAAACAGCCCGAAGGTTACCTTATCCTCAAGGTAACCCAATGCAGTTCCACCAACCCTTAACATATTATCCAAGTGGAACTCCAGCACAACCAATCAAGCAGTATCAATAGTGGTAATACCCAAAATCATGAGGAATGCCATCACTAAGGCAACAATATCCTTATTAGCAACCTGATCCATATGAATATTATGTGTAGTAGCCAGTCTCTCCACATGACTCTACTAGTCACGTTACTCCTCAACCTCACTACCAAGCTCATGAGTATTATAGGACTCCTACTCCTAAGGGAAATGTTTCAAAAACATACCACCCTTCTCATCCAGCCACATCTCTTCCACAAATAGCTCCATTACCACCTACTCCAGCTATGCAAGGTGAAATCCCTACCCAGCCGTAGCAACGTAACGCCACAAGGGCTGTTAACTCTCAATCTACTATTGGTTTTGAGAATCGCATGAAGAAAAAACATTTCTTTAGAACCAATAGTCTAACCAAGCCCNTGAGAATCACATGAAGAAAAAACATTTCTTTAGAACCAATAGTCTAACCAAGCCCTTGCAATCACAAGCAGCTAATTCCTTAGACACCTCAGTATCAATCAAAACTTTGGAGCCTCCTTCAACCCAACCACTGCACTCAACGCATACGGTCATGCTAACACATGTCGTCACTGATTGGATCAAAGTTGGCCATCTTCCTAGGAAATTCTCTAGTCCTAAGAGTCCTCTGATCTACTTACAAATCACTAGAAATGAACTGTGCAAGGCTCTTTTGGATTTAGGTTCCGGTGTCAACTTGATTTCTCAAGAAATGTAAAAGGCCTGGAACTTGCCTCCATTGAAAAAGAGAAACATCTGTCTAGAGTTGGCCGACCAGTCCATCATTGTCCCATTGGGACTAATGGAGGACATTGTTACCATTGTTTGTGGGTGGTCATACCCAGCTGACTTCCTAGTAATTCAAGTAAACAAAGGTAAGGGGGACTTCCCAATCATAATGGGGAGGGCATGGCTAAGCACCATCGACACACACCTAGGAATCTATGATCTTTCCCTAAAAATATCAAAGGAAAATACATTCAAAAAGATCGAGAAGAAGAAAGTTCCATGCATTACATATAGTGACACAGGGTGTAATTGCATGCAAAGGTCATGGGTTGTGCAAATTTTAACATTGTCTGCATGCAATCAGTGTGCACAAGTGATCAACATACAAAGATGTCTGTATGCAACAACCACACGAAAAGAAGGCACCTAGTGGCTAACAGCTGATCAAGAAAGCAGTTCAATCATATGCATGGAACCAACTGAGGGTTTGACTTGCACTTACATTAATAGCATAGATGCATTAGAGTAAGTCCACCACGAACTTCCAAGTCTTAACCTCAAAAATATCAACTAGGGGAAGTTGGAAATCCTTGAGAAATTTAAGCAGAAGCTCCTTGAGCTAAAACCGTTGGTGGAATTAATAAAAAAGGATGTACCTTTTGAATGGACCAGGGAATGTAAACTAGCTTTCCAAACTTTAAAGTAGAAGCTAGTAGAAACACCCATTCTACAAGCTCCTAACTAGTCCAAACCATTCCATATCATGACTGACATGTCCAACTATGCCTTAGGAGCCGTACTTACACAGTTAGATGACTAGAAGCATCCTTATTACATCCACTATGCAAGTAGAAGTATCACTAGTACACAAATTAACTACACTACCATAGAGAAAGAATTAATGGTTGTAGTGTTTGCACTAAAAAATTTTAGACACTATGTTTTGGGATATAAAGTATATGTACATACAGATCATAGTGCAATTTGGTTCCTCATGAATAAGCCAACGATAAGCCCTCATATCATACGATGGCTTGTAATCTTACAAGAGTTCAATCTTACGATGATTGATCGTAAAGGCTCCAAGAACATAGTTGCTAATCATTTATCTCAATTGCGATGGGACAATAAAGAGGATGAGTATCCAATTTCTGATTATTTCCTAGATGAACTCCTCTTTGCAGGTGTAGTGAATAATCAATCACCCATGGATACAAATTGGTACAGTAGCATTCTTACCTGTCTCCTCACCCAACAAATACCACAAGAGTTAAACCTTAAGAAGAAACAACAGTTTCTTCACCGAGCCAAGTACTTTATGGAGATCAATGGGCAACTTTCCAAACTATGTTCCGATGGCTTAATTCGATGGTGTGTTCCCGATATAGATCAACTATGAGTTCTCCAAGATGCTCATGAGGGTCCTTGTGGGGGTTATTATGCTGGGAGATGAATAGCCATTCAGATCCTGCTTGCAGGATATTATTGGCCTACATTGTTTCAGGATGCCCATCGTTTCGTCCAATCTTGTGATGGGGGAATGACTATTATAATGGAGGGTTCACAATAATGGATCCAACCTTTAGAACCTTTTGACATTTGGGGAATTGATTTTATGGGCCCAATTACACCAATGTCCAATGGAAAAGCTTATATTGTTGTTGCTATTGATTACCTTACAAAATGGGCTAAAGCAGCTGCCGTTACGGATTGTACATCATCTACAGTTGCATGATTTGTTCAACAACAAGTCATAAGTAGGTTTGGTGTGCCTCGTGCACTTATTTTAGACAATGGTACACACTTCACGGGTGCAACTTTTCAAAAATTAATGCAACGCTTAGGGGTTGATGAGCGGCTAGGTATCCCTATGCCCAACCATATGAATACGAGCGCTCACACGCGATCCGGTCGAACTCCGTAGACTGTAAGCACTTAACATGCACTAGACTTCTAACTAGTGAAACATTGGGTTAGAACAGTTGTTGTCATCCTAATCTCACTTGTAAAGTTCTATTGCGATGGTTAAGTGAGACTAAGGCTAATGATTTTTATATCTTTTTAAACATCTTTTTCGGCAACTAAGTGAGGTATGGAAGTAATGAATAAACTATTATCTAATCTCTAATTATCCTAGTGTATATGCTAACTACTCCTAGCATAAGCATCTGGTCCCATCCTCTGAGCACATTCTGAGCATTTCCTAACACTGCTGGGCTACTAGACGTTAAGCGGCATTGGGTTTACCAAGTGTTTGGATTACGTTCAAGATGGTCGTACTTATGTCTTTTACAAACTACGAATGAACACTAATGATTGAAATTATAATAATGAAAACATAAATAACTGATGAGTAACTAATAAAACATAAACAACTAATTAATAAAGCATAAACATCTTAAACTATTGAATGCATGAAACAACTAAGTCCAAATGCTGCAAGGATTGCATGAACAGTTTGTCTTTATTGCCATCACGCCAATGGGCTCAGATACATCAAGACTCGAATAAAGATTCGATCACTTTTCATACACCTACTGTGGGCACTTGGAAAATATTCTATCTCTTACGGGAGCAAACTGCAAGAGGTTCACTATCACTACTCAAAAAGATGCCTAAATGAGGAGGAAGGCCCTCATATTTATAGATCCGGGAAGAGTGCTGCATATACGGGGCCCCATCAATGCGGGGTGGCTGCGTCGATGGGGCCGCGTTGATGCGGCCGCATATACGCGGCCCAGTCGATGCAACAACTTTTGACACTTCATCATACCCCCACGACTGAGCAAAAACTCATCCTCGAGTTACTTTACAATTTGGAAGGTATGGATTCTTATTTACAACACACATAACTTAAACACATAAATGACACACATATGACCTAACATGAATTTACCAAGTGCCCGAGTAACAGAGAAGGACAAATTACAAAAAATGGTAGTGTTCAGAGACAAAATTGAACACCTCACCGGTCTTGGAATCTCTGCAGTGTAAGAAGGTGTTCAAAATTGCTAGAGGAGGTCACACCGTCCCTAGGGGTGGTGGTTCTGACGAACACCCTCTAGTCTCTAGCCCGTGCGTTGGTGGTGGCACGGATGTCGGTAACCCTGCAGTAGCTGCAGCTTTCAGAGATAGCCGGAATGCCTCCAAGAGAGCCCTCATTTTCTCTTCTTTGCTTTTGGGGTCATTCACGGTCCAAGCAGCTTCTCCAATGTGTGCTAGAACTGGAATTTCACAAGGGCAAGGTAGCGCCAAGATGAGTTCTTTCAAATTGACAAACCAGGCTGCGAACTGTTTGCATTCGATATCGAATGCTCGAATTAATGCTTGCACTTGCTAGTAGTTACTCATTCTTTAGGCCAAGTCCTCTGCAACGGTATGTTGACCTTCAAAGCTTGTACGGAGGACCTCGAGTTCCACATTTGCTATTGCCAGCTTCCGTTTTGTTTCCTTGTGTGCTTGGAACTCACCCTCGTATAGAAAATACGAGGTGGCCACTTGTTTCTCTAGCTCTGACCACAGTCTCCTGGCTGTGAGCATAACTAGGTTTGCATATCGAAGGTTGGCTAACTCCATGTATTCTATCATTTCTTCAATTTGCAGCTCCTTTAGGTGAATTTCCACTTTATTGTAGGTGTTCAATCCATCGAAGATGGATGGCCATACATTGCCTCCTTCTCTGAGCTGCTAGAGTGCTTGGTTCATCTGGGCCTTAGTGACATGAATGTGCTTCTCATTCACCTCTTTCTGTAATCCCACTTGGTCCCTGTAATGATTTTTGACTCTTTCAAACATTAGGGCCTCGTTCTTCCAAGCAGAAATTTCGATTGTAGACTTCTGTCGCAATGCCCGAACCTCCTCCATTGACAAATTCTGATTCTCAGCAGCCAACCTTCTCATATCAACATTGACCCTGGCTAGCTCTTCCTGCTGTTGGTGAATGAAATCTTTCATGTGCTCGTTCTTTATACCAACATTACGTAGGTGATGAACTTCAACGGTCAGCTACACATTCTCCTGGCAAACCTTGGCCAAGTCTTTCTCTAAATGATACACTTGAGTGTCTGCTATGGCCTTATCTAGGATTGTCGTCTCCTTTTCATCCTCAACAACTTGAAGTTTAAGCTGAAGCTATTGGAAAGCTTCATCTCTGGTGATTTTGCGGTCGAGGATGGCTGTGTCAGCAAGCTGGGCCCTTAATTGGGAAACCTCCGTTGTCAAGCGCTGACAAGCAGCTTGAGCAACCTCCAGTTGCCCTTCCAAAACAAAGCTTTTTCCCCTTGCCGATAACAGCTCTGATTGGGTTTCAGTGATGTTGTTTGGAAGATCGAAGACATCCAGGAGCAATTGCCCGGTTCCTATTAGTCGATCCAACATTTCTTCATGTCACCTGTACATCTTGGAGTCCATGGATGTCTGGTATAGGTGCCACCGGTGCATTGAGAGTGGTAGCAATGGTATTAGCAACCACTTCGACCGTAACTTCTTGTCCTTGGTGTTGCATCACCAGGACCGTCGCCCCCTCACCATCCTCCAAGCATACCGAGAAGGTAGCAGCATTCCCTAAGATTTCAAGGAATAACTGCTAAGTTGTAGTTGATACATCTCGGATGCTCGAATCTGTTCTAGTTGAAATGGGTGCTTGGGCAGTGCAAAATATTGACCCTGCCCTTTCAAGCAAGCTGATTGATTGCACCACTTGCTCCAGGTGACTCATGGCAGGGTGATAGACCGAAGGATCATCTCCTTCACCGGTTCTGCCAGATTTCTCTCACTGATTCGAGAGCATTTCCCGGATCTCGCGGATGTATGTTGCTATTGTTTGCGAGCCCGACTGCATTGTTTGCACAGGTGGTGGAGGCACTTGCTGCTCTTCCTCTATCTATGTGGTGGCAAGCATTTTGTCTTTCATTATTTCTCGCCACGAGGCAATTGGGGCACATCGAATGATATCATTAGAGTACCATGCTATCCCTGCCCATTTGCATAGCTTTCGGATTAGGCAAGGAAAACGGAGAGCGTGTCTTCCACGTTCGTTCTCTGTGAACCTCTTTTCAATTTCCAAAAATAATAGCTGTGGAAGACTCATGGGAAATTTCCCACTCAAGGCAACACACACACAAGCGGAGAAGGTAGTGATTTTGCTGGGTCTCACCGTTGGATTCAGATGGTAAGACGCTACCTTTTAATAGACTCTCTCCACCGTAGTTAAGGAGCTGAAATCCTTGCACTCTACCCCATAGCACCGTTGGATCCATTGTGCCTTTACCCCTGGATCGGCCTGCTTAGGAATTTCCACCACATCTGCCCCAGTTTCAGGCAACCCCAGAGCTTGCACTATTGCATCTGAAGAGTAAGAGACATATATGTCCTTGATTCTTACTCTTGACCCTGGCTGTCGATTTGTCCAGAAGAGGTATGTTTCTCCTAAGTACCATTCACCACTGGTTGTGATGACTGGCCATATCAGAGAGCTCTGCAATTGAAGTCTTACATCTTTTGGAGCGTTCTCAAGGAATGGCCCAAAATTTAACTCTTGGAGGACCATCCGTTGCACCTCGCGTGGCGTGATAGCATCAAGGCAAGCTTGGGTTAGTGTGACCTCAAGCCGTGGTGCTATCCCAGGTGTCTCATCCCCTAGCGATTGCACACCGGGAATCTCCTCTTTGGGAATCTAGTGGACAGATTCCACGTCAGGTTGTTCGCAGAAGGGTCCAGTTGCATGAGAACCCTCCGCATACTCTGGTGGTTACACTCCTCATCCCCTTCCCATACGTGGGCACTTGTCCCTTGGTTGTGACGGTCCTTCATCCCTTAGGTGCCTGGGTTTGGGTGCCATCTGAAACAAACATAACCATCCGTTAGACCGTTTAAAAGTAGCCTAAAATGGTTTGTATATACCTTTTCAACTTGACCAAGTTATGTTAATGGCACAGGCACACCGTTAAGTCTCCTGGAGTGTTAAGTTAGGGGTTAGGGCAAAAGGTTTTGTAATTAACAACTAATTAATTAATTAA
>MNCI01025456.1:1138482-1160125 GCA_015680685.1 Gnetum montanum
CCGATAAATGGTGTTATGAGTGAAGACGCCAAACCAAAAGAAACCCACCAAGGCATGAGAGACCAACAGGAAACATGACGAACACACAACATAAAAAGGGCAGTGAGGTGAGTACGAAGAGAAGCGAGAACAAAAGTAGAGGAGATAATGGAAAGACTGAGTGTCAGTCACATGAAACCCCATGTGTAAGCATGGTTAAGTGACCCGGTAGAACCTTCCTAAAATCAGACCTAAAACCATCCACAACCAGTCACCTTGTAGCTATAGACGAAGTCCCAACCATCCCCCAAGGAAACAGGAGTGACCACATAAAAAACCAAGGAGGGGACCAAGGAGGTTCCATAACAAATGTGGGTGGCCCATGAAAGGCAGTCTAAGGGGTGTGGTTTGAATTCCCACTGCGATATGGTTTTGTTTTGTTTTTTTTTCTGTGCAGGGGAACCACACCATGCGAAGATCCATACGTGTGTGCATGCATCCGACCAAGGGGTGTGCTTTGAATCTTCAATTTATTTTATTTGTTTTTGTTTTTGCTTTTCTTGTTTTTTTTTCTTTCTTTTTTTTCTTTTTTTTTTGAATGAGGACCATGCAACGTTGAACAGCCCAAAAACTTCTGTGGAGAGAGATGTGGAGTGGTAGGAAATCTGTAAGGGCACACTAGCAACCTAGGGAAAAGAACAAAATAGTGAATAAAGCATTCCCCTTGAAGTCACACATGATTCAAACCAGTGAGTCATCTTGCAGTTAAGGAACTACACAAGTCACACATTCGTTAAAATGTTTTTAATTGAAGGGGTTACATGTGCACGACACAAGGAAAACCATGAGATGGTGGATGGGTGGATGGCATGGACTCATAGCCGAGTATAGGAAGTGGAATGTCATAAAACCAATGACAACCATGCAAAGGTGGGAACCAGAAAACTAGGAAGACTATTTCAGTATCCATCGTAACGAAAATCAACCGCGCCAAATAATAGGATGATGACAAAAAGTAAGCAAAAAGAGCACAAAAAATTGGAAAACAAAAAGGGTAGAAAACAAAGAAGGGGAAAACAAAAAATAGAAAAAAAGTGTAAAAAAATGATAAAATGGTGAGGGGTGCAGTGAAATGGATCAACAGGGATGAGGGTCTCACCCACGACTGAGTGGAAAGGGGGGGACGTGAAAGATGGAGCGTGGATGACTGGCTAATGGTGAGGTTGTGATACTGGCTGTCTGAAACTCACAATAAGGTTTGAGTTGTTGGCCGTTGACCAACTGCATTCTGGTAGGGTCCAGTTGCATGAGAACCCTCCGCATACTCTGGTGGTTACACTCCTCATCCCCTTCCTGTACGTGGGCACTTGTCCCTTGGTTGTGACGGTCCTTCGTCCCTTAGGTGCCTGGGTTTGGGTGCCATCTGAAACAAACATAACCATCCGTTAGACCGTTTAAAAGTAGCCTAAAATGGTTTGTATATACCTTTTCAACTTGACCAAGTTATGTTAATGGCACAGGCACACCGTTAAGTCTCCTGGAGTGTTAAGTTAGGGGTTAGGGAAAAAGGTTTTGTAATTAACAACTAATTAATTAATTAATTAATTACACAAGGGCCCCCCCCCCCCCCCCCCACAACTAAGTGCATACCTGCGGGTTGCGTAAAAGGGAGAAGACAGGTTGATGTGGACACGCGATGGAATGTAGGTGCATTGGAAAGGGTTAGGCAGAAAAAACGACAAAAATTCCCCTCAATTTGGACTCCAAATGATGAAAAATACAAAGTGTGGTGGGGCATTTATAGGGGTTGGGCGCTGTGTCGACAGGGCCGCGTATATGCAGCACTGTTCACCCGTGGACTAGCATTGACCAACCAAAAAAAAACCTGAAATGAAAATTTTAAAAATCCAAATTGAGGTGATTGAAGCGTAGAAAAGGCTCAATCATGGTGAAAGACAAGAGGAAGGAAATTAAGCATGGAAAGAAAACAAAATTGGAGAACGTGGGTTAAAAATAACTCAAGCAAGGATGGCATCGAACGATGGGACACTGAAACAATGAACCAAGAAATCCAAAGGAGTGGAGACGTAATAGGCAAAATCAAGAATATGTAGGTGGGTCCTCCCCATAGCAAGCAATAGCCATAAAGCCCCTGCATACCCTTGACACCAGGGTCCATGGGCCCGGCAGCCGATAAATGGTGTTATGAGTGAAGACGCCAAACCAAAAGAAACCCACCAAGGCATGAGAGACCAACAGGAAACATGACGAACACACAACATAAAAAGGGCAGTGAGGTGAGTACGAAGAGAAGCAAGAACAAAAGTAGAGGAGATAATGGAAAGACTGAGTGTCAGTCACATGAAACCCCATGTGTAAACATGGTTAAGTGACCCGGTAGAACCTTCCTAAAATCAGACCTAAAACCATCCACAACCAGTCACCTTGTAGCTATAGACGAAGTCCCAACCATCCCCCAAGGAAACAGGAGTGACCACATAAAAAACCAAGGAGGGGACCAAGGAGGTTCCATAACAAATGTGGGTGGCCCATGAAAGGCAGTCTAAGGGGTGTGGTTTGAATTCCCACTGCGATATGGTTTTGTTTTGTTTTTTTTTCTGTGCAGGGGAACCACACCATGCGAAGATCCATACGTGTGTGCATGCATCCGACCAAGGGGTGTGCTTTGAATCTTCAATTTATTTTATTTGTTTTTGTTTTTGCTTTTCTTGTTTTTTTTTCTTTCTTTTTTTCCTTTTTTTTTTTGAATGAGGACCATGCAATGTTGAACAGCCCAAAAACTTCTGTGGAGAGAGATGTGGAGTGGTAGGAAATCTGTAAGGGCACACCAGCAACCTAGGGAAAAGAACAAAATAGTGAATAAAGCATTCCCCTTGAAGTCACACATGATTCAAACCAGTGAGTCATCTTGCAGTTAAGGAACTACACAAGTCACACATTCGTTAAAATGTTTTTAATTGAAGGGGTTACATGTGCACGACACAAGGAAAACCATGAGATGGTGGATGGGTGGATGGCATGGACTCATAGCCGAGTATAGGAAGTGGAATGTCATAAAACCAATGACAACCATGCAAAGATGGGAACCAGAAAACTAGGAAGACTATTTCAGTATCCATCGTAACGAAAATCAACCGCGCCAAATAATAGGATGATGACAAAAAGTAAGCAAAAAGAGCACAAAAAATTGGAAAACAAAAAGGGTAGAAAACAAAGAAGGGGAAAACAAAAAATAGAAAAAAAAGTGTAAAAAAATGATAAAATGGTGAGGGGTGCAGTGAAATGGATCAATAGGGATGAGGGTCTCACCCACGACTGAGTGGAAAGGGGGGGACGTGAAAGATGGAGCGTGGATGACTGGCTAATGGTGAGGTTGTGATACTGGCTGTCTGAAACTCACAATAAGGTTTGAGTTGTTGGCCGTTGACCAACTGCATTCTGGTAGGGTCCAGTTGCATGAGAACCCTCCGCATACTCTGGTGGTTACACTCCTCATCCCCTTCCTGTACGTGGGCACTTGTCCCTTGGTTGTGACGGTCCTTCGTCCCTTAGGTGCCTGGGTTTGGGTGCCATCTGAAACAAACATAACCATCCGTTAGACCGTTTAAAAGTAGCCTAAAATGGTTTGTATATACCTNTTTAAGCTTGGTACTCCAGTCCCTCCTATATTTTCTAATTGTTCATGTAAGGATCTTGGTAATTTCCCTATTTGTGACTTTGGCCTGCCCATTGACTTGGGGATGATAAGGTGTTGTAAATTTGTGTGTTACCCCTAAGCGTTGCATGAGTTTACAAAAAGTAACCCCTGTGAAGTGAGTCCCATTATCAGAAATGAGTGCATGAGGAACTCCAAACTTGGTAACGATTTGTTGTTGAACAAATCATGCAGCAGTGTTGGAAGAACAGTCGATGACGGCTGCCACTTCGACCCACTTTGTACAGCAGTCCATTGCCATGATGATATAGATCTTTCTATTTGATAAGGGGGTGATGGACCCCATGAAGTCTATATCCCATATTTCAAAGGGCTCCAGTGGTTGAATCCACTGTTGAGGTCCCTCCAACCATGCCGACATCCCACCATCTCATTGGCATCGTTCACAAGAGCGGGCGTACCATTGTGTGTCCCTGAAGAGTGTAGGCCAATAATACCCTGCAAGTAGGATTTTAATGGTCATTCTGCGTCCAACATAGTGGCCCCCATAAGGGCCCTCGTGAGCATCTTGGAGGATGCACAGTGTATCAGCATCAGGGACACACCATCGGACCAAGCCGTCTGTGCACACCTTGTAGAGGTGGCCGTTGATTTCCATGAAATGCTTGGCCTTATGGAGAAACCGCTATTTCTGTCGATGGTTCCATTCTTTTGGCAGCTCTTATGTTGTAAGGTAGGTAAGGATGTGGTTGAACTAAGGAGATTCCTTGGGTGCTTGGGGATCAATGGTGCCTGTGAAGAGGAGTTCATCTGGAAATTTATCGGATAAAGACTCCTCCTCTTCTGTGTTATCCATCATAATCGAGACAAATGGTCAGTCACCACATTCTTGGACCCTTTTCTGTCTACCATGGTCAAATCAAACTCTTGAAGAATTACCAGCCACCAGATTATGCGAGGGCTTAGCATTGGTTTGTTCATCAAGAACTAAATAGCACTGTGGTCTGTGTGCACAAACACCTCGTATCCGAGCACATAGTGCCGAAATTTATCCAATGCGAACACCACCGCCATCAATTCTTTCTCGGTGTTGGTGTAGTTAACTTGTGCACCCACAATGCTACAGCTTGCATAGTGGATATAATACAGACGTTTCTGATCATCACACTATGTAAGCATGGCTCCCAAAGCGTAGTTGGAGGCATCCATCATAATATGGAAGGGTCTGGACCAATCAGGTGCCCATAGAACCGGAGCTTCTACGAGTTTCTGCTTTAGCTCTTGGAATGCGGACTCGCATTCCTTGGTCTAAACAAATAGAGCATCCTTCTTTGTAAGCTCTACCAATGGTCGAGCTATCCTCGAGAAATGTTCAATGAAGCGCCGGTAGTAACTAGTATGCCCAAGGAATGACTGCACATCTTTGACAGTACTTGGTTGGTGGGTAATTCCTTGGATGACCCTGATCTTTTCAGGGTCTACGCTGATCCCTATTGATGAAATGAGATGCCCCAACACTATGCCCTCTTGGACCATCAAATGGCTATTTTGCCAGTTGAGCCACAAATTGGTGTCTACACACCTCTTTAGAACTTGCTCTAGGCGGTCCAATGCTTGCTCGAACATGACACCATAGGTGAAGAAGTCATCCATGAAGACTTCTACACCATTGTCGATTTTTTGCTGGAAGATACTCAAAACAAGGTTTAAGGGCATCTTCTTATATGCAAAAGTCCCCCATGGACTCATGAAAGTAGTTTTGGCCTAGTCCTCTGATGTAATTTGAATCTGGTTATAACCACTATAACCATCCAAAAAGCTATAATACTAATGTCCTGCGATTGTGTCCAACACCTAGTCCACAAATGGGAGTGGGAAGTGGTCCTTGAACGTTGCCATATTGAGCAACCGGAAATCGATACAAATCCTCTACTTTCCACCTTTCTTGGGTACGATAATGAGTGGGCTAACCCATTTGCTATCGACGACTGAATAGATGAATCCCACCTTAAGCAGTTGTTCAATTTCCTCCTTTACTATCTGCTTCAACTTGGGATTCAACTGTCTTTGTGGCTGTCACCATGGCTTCATGGAAGGGTCAAGATAGACCTGATGCTGGCAGATCCTGGGATCAACTCCAGCTAGCTCAAAATAGGACCACGCAAATGCAGTAATCCATTTATTTACCATCACCAGCAACTTCTTTTTCTATTCAGGAGCAAGGGTAGCGTTGATAATTACCGACTTACCATTTTGCAAGAATGCATACTCTAAATGAGCCAGTAGAGATTTTAATTCAAGGGGCTCTTGCTTGAAGCGCTCAAGGATCTCTAGCTTTCCCCAGTCATCAAAGTCATCAACAATGGAGCTTTGTCGATGAATATCCTCCATCACATCCATGCTGTCAATGTAGGCTTGCACTAGCCCCTCAGACGGTTCCATGTAGATTGTGCTGCTAGCAGGATCAGGTGTCAACCACTGGGTGCCTTCTTGGGTAGTGGCTGCTACATACAGGCACTATTGAATTTGTGATTCCTCGGTACACCGACTGCATGCTTGAATGGATGTTTGCTTAACGGACCATAACTACTGCACACAGTTGCACCCTATGTCACTGTACGCGATGCATGAAACTCTTTTCTTCTCGATCTTCCTGAAAGGATTTTCCTGTGAAATTTCCAAGGACAGATCTCGGAGTCCTAGTCGTGCATCCACCATGCTTAGCCAGGCACTTCCCATGATGATTGGGAAGTTTCCCTTACAGTTTTCAACACGGATGACCAGGAAGTCAGCAGGGTAGGACCACCCACAGACTGTGGTCACAATGTCCTCCACCAAATCCAAAGGAATGGTGATGGACTGATCTGCTAGCTCGAGCTGAATGTTACTCTTCTTTAGCAGGGGCAGGTTCCAGTTCTTGTACATATCATGAGAGATTAGATTAACCCCTGACCCTGAGTCTAGAAGAGCTTTACACGACTTGTTCCTAGCCACCTAAAGATAGATTAGGGGGCTTCTTGGATCTGTCAATTTCCGGGAAAGAGACCCAGCCTTGATCCAATCGATCACAGCATGTGTAAGCATGACCATCTGGACGTTGGATTGCAGCGGAGTGGAGGACTGCTCGGGCAGTGTGATGGTAGAGGCGTTGGTAGGTTCTGAGGCACTAGCCATAGGTGTAGGTAAGGGTGTATTCGAATTATTGGGCCGGAAGAAGGAATGTTTGTGTGGCTTGGGTTTCGGTCCACTCGGCCTAGATGCCAATTGTAAGTTAACAACCCTCGTAGTGTTTCGTTGTTGTGGATATGGCGGTATTTCTCCCTGCATGGATGGAGCAGGTGGCAATGGAGAGGGATGATGTGGAGGAGTGGCAAAAGAAGGTGACAGAGTGTAGAAGTGATGTGGATTTGTCCCCCTAGGTGATGGAGATGGATGTCTAAAATATTCAAGGGGGTGGTGGTAACTGGGAAAGGCTGCATGACTAGAAGACTCTCTTGGAGAGACAAGCTGCTGAACATAGTACCCGTAAGGATCTAGTTGCTTGTAAGGGTACTTCTACCTTGGCGGTGGCATCCCCCACGCTTGTGGTTGCTACCACTGTTAGAAATACTCGTACGGTTGTGGAGGCGTTCCACTTGGGTAGTATCCTTACTGCTACTGGTGGAATCATCGGGGGTTACCTTGTGGATAAGGCAACCTTTGAGGCATCTGCCTCTGTGCCAAATGAGGGTTCAAGGCATAGACCCCAGACTCTTATAGGTGAGACACCATAGGATAACATCCCTTGGGATGTTCATATTGGCATATGCAACATCCATCATCCTCTTCGGTGTTAGAGTCTGCAACCTGTTCAGCTGTAGCAACTTTTCCCTTACCTTTGTGTTGGGTATGTTCAGCTCCCTTCTTCCTGTGCTGATCACAGTCACTACCCTTTTCTTTGGACTCTTCTAAAATTTTTAATATACTTTGGAAACTTTCATCCAAAGAGTCCCACATTTTATCCACCTTTGCCGATATTTTAGATGCAAACTTTTGTAACGGCAAAGTCTTCCGATTCACCACTGCTTCCAGTGGTGACTCTTCGTCCTCATCACAAAATCAGATCCCCCTTTTTTCTAAGGGAAGGGTCACGGTTGAATTCTTCAGCACTCTCCTTTTTTCTGATTTCTCCTTTCTCTTTGGCCACCTAATCAATGAGGCACTGTAACTGATGGGCTCTTAGCTCTGACAGCTGTCCCTTGGCATAGACACCAAGGGTCTTTCTTATTTCAAAATGGAGCCCATCAATAATGTGGCGAAGCTGTGCCCGTTGAGAAAAACCATGACCAGGGCACCGACGCAACAGTGAGTAGTACCTACTCATGGTGGCATCCAAGGGTTCATGATTCCCTTGTTTCCAACCTTGGATCTGCCTTCTCAGATTTGCCACTCTAGAGTACGTTTGATATTTGTCATTAAAGATTTCAAGCATCGTACTCCATCTTCTAACTAATTCCAGCTCTAAAGATCAGTACCAACTTTTGGCTTCTTTGATGAGTGTTCGAGGGAATAGCTTCAACCGTTGCCAATCATTATCGATATTTTGCAGGGTGCAGGCGTCATGGAATGCCTGCAAATAGGTCTGCGGATCACAGTTGTATCCCCCTTCAAATCTAGGGATGTTGTTCATGTCAACACGCTTGATCCAGCTATCCTTCATGTGCCTACTTGGGATATGAACTACCTATGCAATGTGGAACATGCTTCGAGTAGCTAACAACAGCTCATCTAAATCATAGTCTTGTTGGGGACTATGACATCTACGACAATTTCTACTACCCCTTTTTTCATGCTGGCGAGGGTCGCGCGATTGATCGCGTGCTCCCTCACGTTTCCCTACTCAAACGTACTTACCACCATCCCTTGTCTCCAACCTTCCCTTGTGATGCTCAGAACCTGAGTTGGAGGAAGGTGAAGGAGAGGGGGAGGACGGAGAAGAAGGAGAGGCATCACCGCCACTTCGGTGTCGATCTCCCCATCTACCCTAGTGACGGTCACGGTCATCTCCTCCAGCTTTGCTTCATGACCCACCATCCCCTTGAGGATCGTGATCACTTGGAGGTTGGTTCTGGATGATTGACTGGAGGATCTGTGGCCCCATGTGAAGTTTGGTCAAATGAATATCATGAAATACGGGATCTCCATCGTCTTGCTGCCCCTGCGAGAATAAGGGGTTACAAAAGTGTTTCCCCTTCTGTTGTTCATATCTCTCAGCCTACTATTGATATCTTGTCCATTGAGCTTCCATGGGACAATAGTCCTGGAAGTCATGGTCCTCCATGACATACTCTGCCACTCGGTCCTGGATGCCCATTCTGCCCAGATTGTGGTACAGCATCGCAGGAGCTACTCAGTTAGGTGGTACCATGATGCTACTCTCCATGTCCCACCATCGAAGATGTTCATCCTGATGTAGGATGAATGTGAAATCAGGGACATATTCATCAGGATGCTTATATATCACCTGACATTCTTGCGACATTGGTGGTTCAAATGCATCTCTCCTGTGAAAAGACATGTTGGACATTAGATGGTCCATATTATCGGTGTACCTTATAATTAACTTTAAATTCACCTAATGTGCGAAGATAATTCTATCCTGGGTCCGATCCAACGACTTAAATGATAATTTCACTAAAGTCAGATGACGCATGTAAGACTAACAAGTCCTCAGCAACGGTGCCAATGATGAGCAGCTAGGTATCCCTATGCCCAACCATACGAATACGAGCATTCATGCGCGATCAGGTCGAACTTCGCAGACTGTAAGCACTTAACATTCACCAGACTTCTAACCAGTGAAACCTTGGGTTAGAACGATTGTTGTCATCCTAATCTCACTTGTAAAGTTCTATTGTGATGGTTAAGTGAGACTAAGGCTTATATCTTTTTAATTATCTTTTTCGATGACTAAGTGAGGTATGGAAGTAATGAATAAACTATTATCTAATATCTAATTATCCTAGTGTATATGCTAACTACTACTAGCATAAGCATCTGGTCCCATCCTTTGAGCACGTTCTGAGCATTTCCTAACACTACTGGGCTACTAGATGTTAAGCGTCGATGGGTTTACCAAGTGTTTGGATTATATTTGAGATGGTCGTACTTATGTCTTTTACAAACTACGAATGAACACTAACGATTGAAATTATAATAATGAAAACATAAATAGTTGATGAGTAACTAATAAAACACAAAAAACAAATTAATAAAGCATAAACATCTTAAAATATTGAATGCATGAAACAACTAAGTCCAAATACTACAAGGATTGCATGAACAGTTCATCTTTATTACCATCACGCCAATGGGCTCAGATAGATCAACGCTCGAATAAAGATTCGATCGCTTTTCATACAGCTGCTGCGGGCACTTGGAAAATATTCTATCTCTTGCGGGAGAAAACTGCAAGAGCTTAGCTATCACTACTCAAAAAGATGCCTAAATAAGGTGGAAGGCCCTCATATTTATAGATCCGAGAAGGGTGCTACGTATACGAGGCCCCGTCGACGAGGGGTGGCTGCGTTGACGGGGCCCTATATATGCGGCCCAGACAATGTAGTGACTTTTGACACTTCATCAGGGGTTGAGCATAAACTGGTAACACCATACCACCCCCAAGCGAACAGTCAAGCCGAAGTCACCAACAGGGAGATTACAAAGATATTGATAAGAACTATTAGCAAGTTTAGGTGAGACTAGAGCACTAAACTGAATGATGCTCTTTGGGCATACCGCTCCACATGGAAACTCCCTACAAGCTACTCTCCCTATGCGTTAGTGTACAGTAAATTACCAACACTTCCCATTCAAACTAAGCTTCGTACACTATCCACGGCATGTGACCTCAACTTTGACCTTGATCTAGCACAGAAACAATGGTTAGTAATCCTTAAATTACTAGATGAAAACCGACTAGCTGCCCTATCATCTAATGAATTACATAAGGCATTCAATAAACAACATCATGACCTAAGAATTAGGAAAGTTAAATATCAACCAGGAGATAAGGTTCTCTACTGGAATCCTACACATGTTCCACAACGTACTAAATTTCAAACACTAGGGGAAGGCCCTTATATTATTTATGCAACTTTTCCTTCAGGGGCATTGACAATATACAAACCTAAGAGCCAAGACAAAAAATTGTTGGTCAACATCCAACAAACCAAACCTTTCCATGAGCTTAGGACAACTAGTACACATGCTACCTCTATTTGTGGACAACCCTGCTCACTATTTTGAATCTCCTCCTTCCAACTCAGTCGTAGGGGAGATGGTCACCTATGCCAACGATTCTCAACCCTCAGTTCTTTTTGAATTTTTGTTTTGCACATTTTTGTTTTCAACATTTTTCCAACTTTTCTTATTTTTATTTTACACAATCATTCATATTTTTACTATTTCTTTGTTTGCTTGATTTACTTTTATTTGTCATCTAATAAGTGCTCATGATGGTGGATCAAATTATATCACATTGATTACTAATGTTTAGTCTTTACATTTGAATTATGATGCTGATATTAAGGTATGGTTCTTCTGGTAAAATAGGCAATGAGTCCACGTTCTCCACTCATCCATTCAACTCTATGGTCTCCTTTAGCTTGGAACTATACATTCCCCTTTTTCTAAGCAAACTTATTAATAAATTGGTGGCTAGGTATTTTTCAAACCAAGGAAAGACTCAAAGGATGAAAAGGGTGTGACTTCAAAGGGATTCGATGCATTTGTGCTAGCCATTCTCTTGGAAGCTTGGATGCTTTTTCTTGGGTTTTCCACCATTATGCCATCAATCAAATATTAGGAAGCTGAGTGAATAAAAATAAGTCTTTGCATGGTGTGGTTCTCATGAAAAAAAAGTGAGAATTCAAAGCACACCCCTTAGACATAATAAAGAAATATGGGCTACAAGCGCTGGTTATGGCACTGGAAAGACATGTTACCCATGCCTAAAGGTTCCCTCTAACTAAAGCCCTTTCTTGCTTCCTACTTCTCCATCTTGCTCTCCTTGGATGATGGTCACTCTTTGTGGAGGCATTCTTGTTGCTTCAAGAGGATGGATTGGCCAAGTGTATTGATGTGAGGTCACTAAATGTGGTTGGTTTGAGTCCAAATCTGGAATGAGTTCTACTCAGTCACATTAACCATGAAATACACAAGGGACTTTACACAACCTTGGTCTTGGGATTCCATTCCATTCCCTCCTCTCCATCTTTCTCCCCATTTTCCACCTCATTGCCGATTTTATCATTAGTCTATCTCTGGGTTGATGCATTATTTTTTTTGGTGAATTCTTGTGGGTAAGTTTTTAACTCTTGCTTCCAAATGACATTCCTAGAGCCTATGGACTCTTTGGGTTGTGGGTTTGTCAGGGCATAAAGGGCATGAGCCTGCTTTGGGGAGGATCCACTGGCATTCCTTTTTGGTGCAATTCTTAACTTCTTTTTCTTAAACATTCCATACAATCAATCATTTCTTGTTTCATCCCCATCCATGGAATCCATTTCATTGGCATTGCCATTGTTATTTTTCCCATCTTTCTTGTTCCTCATATTTTTCCATCTTATAGCTACCGAATGTTCGCTCTTAATCGTGGGGGCCCAAGCACAAATGTTTCAATTTTTTCCATTCTTCTATTCACCTAACCCCTACACCTTAGGTAGTCACCAGTGATAAATCTCTGAACTAGTTTCTGCCATAACCACAACTCAGCTAATGCGCTTCATATCGAGGCAAGGTATCAACTACATTGTGGTTCATCTATTCTTGCTCATTTGTGACTATGTTGTGTGTGTAGATGGTGATCATAAAACAATGGACTGGGCTTAGAGGAAGCACTCAGGATGGACCGAAACTGGAGCATTTACGAAAGGAGAAAGTTTGATGGTGTGGCTATGGATAAACAATGGAAGGTGCAAGCTTAACATTGGCGGCAACACGCTTCATCTTCTTTCTCTCTCTCTTTATCTTCGAGCTACCAAATAAAGGCTTGGATGTCATTTATGTACAAGTGTTCACCACAATGGTCATGAACACTAATGTTGTAATATGCTTATTGATTCGTTCACTAGGCACGTTGAGTTTGTCATCCCATTCCACCGTTAGTTGTCTATTAGTCAATAATCCCATACCTTCCCAATATTTTCTATGGAACTCGAGGACAAGTTTTCATTCAGTCATGGGGGTATGATGAACTACGATATCAGGGCCGCGATATCACATCTGCGATATCAGGTCCACAATATCAGAGCCTACCATGCGATATCGGGTCCACAATATCGGAGCCTACCATGCGATGTCGAATACCCAATATCGGGACCTATCTGCTTGCCTATAACTAAGAGTTGGGTGCACTTGGTTTTGCAGTAGATAGTTAGACCCTTAGCCAAACTCTTACCTTTTCTCCCTCTCAGAGTTAGAATTATTTCTGCGTGCCTGCAGTAAGACTCACAAAGTGAACGGATCTTTATTCGAGCATTGTGTACTTGAGCACACCTTATGTACAGCAATAAAAACAAACTTTATGGTAAACCTTGTAGCATCTAGAATAGATTAGTTAATGTTAATTACTATTATTAGATGCTTTCCTAGTTAATTAATGCTCTATCTCACCCTACAACTTTCCAAAGTAAATACACTCAGTATGATCACTTCGAGTATGCGTGTAACACTTGGTAATCTAGTAACAATTAGCATTTGGTAATCCTAGTAGTGTTGCACTGGTTCAAGATGTGTACAGCAAGTGAGAACGAATACTAGTGTTAGGATTAATTAAAGCCTAGTTAATCAGTAGTTAAGTTAAATTAGTCACTTAGTTATCTCTCTCCCCCCTTATTAGTAGCAAGACATAAAAACACATAAAAGATATAAAAATCATATGCCTCAAGCTTACTTAACCATACAATTGTGACATACAAGTAAGTTTGGGAAGACAACGATTAACCAACCCATTCTTGTTCCACAAAGGCACATAAGCACTTAGTCCTTGGAATTTGACCGGATCATGCGTGAAACGCTTGTATTCATATGGTTGAGCATAGGGGTACCTCGTCGCTCATCAAAGCTTCAATAATTCTATCAACAACCACCTCCACTACTGTCTCCTACCCTTGGTGATGCATCACCAAAACTGTTCCCCCTTCATCCTCCTTAAAGTGCACTGAAAAAGTAGCATTGTTCCCAAAGATTTCTATGAATTTTTGTTGTTGCAAGAGGGATATTGTTATCTCTTAGGCACTAAGATTCGATGTTGCAAGTAATTGCATTTTTTGGGTTGAAAGGATTGGTCAAACTTCCTCCATCTGGCTAACTGTTCGAGCCACTTCATTCAAGTGACTCATCACTAGCCAATACATAGATGGATCATCACCACTTGTTCCTACTTGTTACTCTTGCTCACTCAAGAGCCATTCTCAAAATTTGTGCAACCATTAAGAAGTTATAGTGATATCCAACACTATTTGTTGAGTGGGTGGTGCGAGTGGTGGTTTCTACTCCTCTTCTTGGATGACTTTTGTAGGGACTTTATCCTTCATCATCTCCATCAAGTTAGCAAATGGAGCATGCCAGACATTGTCATTTGTATAGCGGGTTATCACTTCCCTCTGACATAGTTTTCTAATTAGGCATGGGAAGGGGAGTGTCTTTCTTCCACATTCATTCTCCTTGTTGTTATTTTCTATCTTAAGATAGATTAGCTATGGAAGGTTGATCGGGAATCTACCACTTAGAGCAGCACACACATAGGTGGATAAGATTGTGATCTTGCTTAGCCTCATCATTAGATTGAGGTGAAAGGCCACAATCTTGCAATAGATTCTCTCTATCAATGTGAGTGCACCATATTCCTTATGGTTGATACCATAACACCACTACAACCATTCTTTCTTGATGTTAGGGTCTACCTGTATTGGAATCTCAACGAGATTCATCCTAGTTTCCAACAACCCAAGTGCCTTTGAAATGTCCTACACTGAGTAGAACACTAAAATGTCCTTGATCTTGACTATTGAATCAACTTGCCTATTATTCCAGAATAAGAATGTTTTTCCCATGTACCATTCCCCATTGGAAGTGATGATGGGCCACATGGGAGACATCTTTTGTTGATCTTGTACTTCTTGAGATGCTTGCTTTAAGAAAGAGCCAAAATTCAACTCTTGAAGCACCATTTTCTAAACCTCCTTTGATTTGATCTACTTAAAGTAGGCTTCTATCAAGGTATTCTCAAGGTTTTCTTGTGGGGCTAGTGCCTTATCCCCGTCAAATTGCTCTATCCCTGCTACTTGTTTGAGAATCAAATGAACATATTTTACTTCGATCTCCTCCCTAAGAGATCCCATAGCATGGGTTGCTACTTTTTCTTCTTCAGCTTTTTTTTGGCCTCTTCCCATTCATGGTTGTTTGTCCCATGGCTATGATGCTCCTCATTCCTGTGTGTGCTTCCCCTTTGGTGTCATCTATGGACATAACACATCCAAAGATTAGTATATATAATGTGTAAGTTATAATGTTTTGATACCTCATCTCATTGGTTAGTTACACTTAGGCTAAGGCTAGACCATGATAGATTGGTTACTTTATTAATTTTTAAGTTTAAAGTGTTACCGAAGCTAGTTGGAAGAGTTTAACTTTTGTAAATTGATGTTTTCATGTTGGTTTCTTTGTTAAACCTTTGTGAAAGTTAGAACATTTGGAAAAATTTTCTATCAAAAACTTTGGGTTTATGGCCTCCATGACTAAGAGCTTACCTCCGATAGCTACAAGGTTGAGGAACGAAGTGATTTGGACAAATGATTAGGAAGATATGGCTTCTAGAAAGTTCTGGGCTCTAAAAACTACAAAAACTCCTCTAGTATTTGAAATGAAATGTGAAAAATTCAAAGTTTGGACATGTAAATATATACTATTTTTGTGCTACATTGATGGGGTCCTGTATATGAGGTCTCATATACGTAAGGGTCCATCGACGAGTACTTGTTTACGAAGGTTGTAAATAAAATTTTTCAACTTGAATTTCTCAATAAATACATGGAATTTTTTTTATGAAAGTGGTGTCGATGGAGTCCCAAAAAATCCAATAATTTGATGAAATCATCAAAGAGGATTATTAAAAGCTCAAAATTTGAAAATTTGAATGGAGAATATGTTTATTGAAGAAATTGTCCTAAGTGCACAGTTGGATGCATCAAATGGGAATGTCTAAGGATGAGATACTTAACTAACCTAACTAAGAGATATGCAAGTGGGTGCTCCCCATAATAAGCACATGCACTTTTTACCCTTGCATAACCTCAACCTACAAAGTCCGTGGGCCCCATAGGTGATTAATGGTTATGAAAGTTAAAGATCAAAACCCAGAAGATTCTACCTAAGAATTCAGACATGTAAAACTAAGACATCGAATGGGGACATGGACACTAGCAATGAGGTGAGTTAGGGAAAGCATAGATGGATGAGAGAGAAAGTGGAATGGAGTTCCTGATTAAGGTCATGTGAAGTACCTCATGGATTTTTTGGTTAAATGACCTAATAAAATTCATCCTTAGTCTAGACCAAAACCAACCATGTTCAATGACTTTGCATCACCACTCTAAGACTAGTCCATCCCCTTGAGACACAATAGTGCTCCCACAGATCAAACATTGTTCCTTATACATAAGAAAAGAGAAGCAAGAAGTGAGGAAGGGCCTTAGTTAGAGGGGACCTTTAGGCATGGGTAACATGTGTTTCTAGTCCCATAACTAGTGCTTATAGCCCATTATTCTGTCTAAGGGGTGTGCTTTGAATTCTCATCATTTTTCATTTTTTATATTTTTATTTATTTATTTTTATATATTTTTATTTTCTTTTCTTTTCGATGGGAACCACACCATACAGACTCTTATTCAACTTCCTATTATAGGTCAAGATGGAATGGTAAGAAATCCATGAAAACACTCATGCACCCAAGTAAGTATAAGGGTACAAAGAGTATTGAGTCCCCTTGATGTGACACCCTATTCAAATCCTTGAATCCTTTCCAAGTTTGAAAACTACAAGAGTCACAAGTTCATTAAAGTTTTACTTAATGAAAAGGGACCTCATACTTCTAAAACAAGGAAAACCATACAGGTTGTGCATGGGTTGATGTCATGGACTCACTTCCTATTCCATGAAAAAGAAACCATTTCTTAGTTATCGGTACCAAAATTCAAAAATAGAAACTAAAAATTAGCAATCAAAAATAATAAGTACAAACCAACATTAACAATAACTATAGCACCATTGTCTTATTGGCACAAAGCACTTTATTAGCAAAAATTTTAGAAAATCACACCAAAAATAAAGGAAATTATACAAGAAAGTGTAAAATATTCAAGAAAAATCAAATATACCAATGATAGTGTAAAACAAAAAATGGTGTAAAATAGGAAAAGGGTATAAAACCAAAAGGTGTAAAATAAACAAAGTGTAAGAAAATGTGTAAACTAAAAAATGAAACAAAAAATAGAAAAATTGAGGAGCCATGTAAATGGTTAGCATAGATGGCCATCTTCCCCACGACTGAGTTGGAAGGAGGAGATTCAAAAAATTGAGCGAGGCTGATCGTTCAATGAGATGTTGCTTCCATTGTCTTGCTTGGGCTCATAGAAAGGTTTGACTTCTTGTGTGTTGACAAGCTACTTTTTATTTGGGCTTTTAGGTTTGTAGATCAACATGGCCCAAAAGGAAAAGTTTCATCAATTATATAAGGCCCCTCCCACAATGTCTAAAATTTTGTTCATTGTGTAAGATGTGTGGGGTTCCAGTAGAGGACCTTATATCCAACTTGAATTTTGACTTTTCTTATTCTTAGGTCATATCGTTACTTACTGAATATCTTGTGCACTTCATTCAAGAATAGGGCCATTAATCAATTTTCATCTAGCATGTTAAGTTTGATCAATCATTCTTTTTGTGCTAGACTTAGGTTAAGATTCAAGTCATAGGCTATTGAAAGTGTACGAAGCTCAGATTGAATTGGAAGTGTTGGTAGTTTCCTATACACCAGCTCATAAGGAGAGTAGCCTATAGGAGTTTCCATGTTGAGCGGTAGGCCCAAAGTGCATCATTGCATTTTGTGCTCCGATCTCTCCTATATTTGCTAATAGTTCCCATTAAGATCTTTGTAATCTCCTTATTAGTAACCTCTACTTGACCATTGTCTTTAGGATGGTAGGGTGTTGTTAATTTATGTGGCACCCCAAACCTATGAAATGGGCTCCAATGTCAGAAATCAATGCATGTGACACCCCAAACCTATTTACAATGTGTTGTTGAAAAAATGAAGCAGCAGTGGATGATGTACAATTGATGATGGTTGCTGCTTCTACCCATTTAGTATAGTAGTCAACAATGATTATAATGTATGCCTTTCCATTGGACATGGGTGTGATGGAACCCATGAAGTCCATGCCCCATATGTTGAATGGTTCCAATGGTTAGATCCACTATTGAGAACCCTCCATTCACATAGTCATCCACCATCTCATTGATAGCATTCACAGGATTAGACAAATTGGTGGGCATCCCCAAAAATTTTTGGCCAATAGTACCCTGCCATCAAGATTTTAATGGTCATGCTTTGCCCTACATAGTGGCCTCTGCAAGGGCCCTTGTAAACATCTTGAAGAATATGCACTTGATTAGTATTAGGGATGCACCAACGAACTAGGCCATCAATGCATACCTTGTAAAGGTGTTCATTAATTTCCATGAAGTGCTTGGCTTGATGAAGAAACTATTGTTTCTTTCTGTGATCTAGATCTTATGGCATCTCTTGAGGGAGAAGATAAGTGAGGATGCCATCATACCATTTTGGTTCTGCATGCACTTGATCATTAATTGCTCCAGCAAAGAGGAGTTCATCAGGAAATTGATAACAAAGAGTTGGCTCTCCTCCTCTTTGTTATCCCATCTTAACTAAGAGACATGATTGGCGACCACATTCTCAATCCCCTTTCGATCTCTCATCATAAGATCGAATTCCTGCAAGATCACCAGCCATCGTATGACACGAGGGCTCACCGTTGGCTTGTTTATTAAGAATCAAATGGCATTGTGGTCAATGTGTACAAATACTTTACACCCAAGCACACAGTGCCTAAACTTTTCCAATGCATACACCATTTCCATTAGTTGTTTCTCTATTGTGGTGTAATTAAGCTATACAACCACAATGCTTCGGCTTAAGCAATGGATGTAATATGGACGTTTCTAATTGTCTAACTACATCAACATAGCTCCCAAGGCATAATTTGATGCATTTCTCATGATATGAAATAGTCTAGACCAATCTAGTGTAAAGAATTAGAGTTTCTATGAGTCTCTCCTTCAGTTGTTGGAATGAATTTTTACATTCCTTTGTCCAAAAAAATGAAGCATCTTTCTTTGTTAGCTTGACCAACAATTTTGTGATCTTAGAGAAATTCTCTATGAATCACCAATAGTAACCAATATGCCCAAGGAACAACTGGACATTGTTAACTATTTCTAATTAATGGGTTATTCCTTGGACGATCCTTATCTTTTCAAGGTCTACCTCGATCCCTACTTGTGAGATTCTGTGCCCCAAGACTATGGCCTTTTGGACCATTAGATGTCTCTTTTGCCAATTGAGTTGTAGGTTTGTCTCCACATATCTTTTTACTACTTGCTCAAAGCAGTCAGAGGCTTGCTCGAATATAGCATCATAAGTGGAAAAGTCATCCATGAAGATTTCCATCCCACTACCAATTTGCTACTGAAAGATGCTTAAGACCAAGCATTGGAATGTGGTAGAAGCATTGCAATAATCAAAAGGCATATTTCAATATGAAAAAGTCCCCCAAGGACTCATGAATGTAGTTTTAGCCTAATCCTATGGTGCAATCTAAATTTAATTATACCACTATAACCATCTAGAAAGATATAATAGCAATGTCCAAAAATGGTATCCAATATTTGATTGACAAATGGCAATGAAAAATGATCTTTGAATGTTGTCATGTTCAAGAACCTGAAATCAATATAAACCCACCACTTGTCATCTTTCTCTGACACAATCATGAGTGGGCTGACCCACTAACTATTCGCAATAGGATAGATGAACCCCACCTTAAGGAGTTACTCTATTTTCTCTATGATGATTTTCTTTAATTTGGGGTTCAACCTCCACTATGGTTGCTTCCTTGGCTTCATGCCTAGATCAGTATAGATATGATACTAGCATATTTGTGGAACAATCCCAATGAGTTCAAGATATGACCAAGCAAAGGTTCTTGGCCATCTATTAATCACTTTCAACAATTTCTCTTTTTGTTCAAGAGAAAGTTTAGCATTACTTATAACCAACTTTCCATTTTTCAAAAATGCATATTCCAGGCTAGCACTTAGAGCTTTTACCTCTAGGAGCTTTTATTTAAAATTTTCAAGGATTTCCAACTCTTCCCAATAGGTATCATCATTTTCATCATTAGAGAATTGGCAATGAACTTGTTCCAGTTCATCCATGCCTATAACATAGGCACATGTGAGACTCTCAATTGGTTCCATGGAAATTGTGCTACTCTTAGAATTAGCTGTTAGCCACTGGGTGCCCTCTTGTTTTGTGATTGTTGCATACAAGCACCTTTGAATATCTACCTCATTTGCATACTACTTGCATGTAGAAATGGATGCTCTTTTCACAGACCAAAGTTTCTACACGCAATTGCACCCTGTATCATTGTACATAGTGCATGGAACTCATTTCTTCTCAATCTTTTCGAATGCATTTTCCTTGAAAATTTCTAGGAAAAGATCTCTGATATCCATTCTTGCATCAACAATACTTAACCATGTCCTTCCCATAATGATTAGAAAACTCCCTTTATAGTTCTCAACTTTGATTACTATGAAATTGATAGGATAAGACCACCCACAGACAATGGTCACAATATCTTTTACTAGTCCCAATGGAACAATGATGGACTGGTCTACCAATTCTAATATGATATTACTCTACTTAAGAGGTAGCAAGTTCCAGGCAGTATACATCTCATGGAAAATCAAATTAACACTGGAACCTAAATCTAGAAGAGCTTTGATGATTCATTTCCAACAATCTGCAAATAGATAAGGGGACTTCTAGGATCAGCTAATTTCCTAGACTGGTTGCGAACCCAAATCCAATTCGATACAGCATGAGTTAACATAACAGTGCAAATCTTGGGAGACATTTGATTTGAAGGGCTCTTAATTTGATGATTTGCAAAGGATGAGGAAAGAGTATGATGACCAACTGTATGAGTTTGTGAGAGCTTAGAAGGACTGTTGGATTAGAAGAATGGTCTTTTGCAAGATATAGGTTTCGAACCACTTGGTTGATTAACTGATTGTAGATTAATGAACATTGTAGTATTACATTGTTGCAGTTGAGCTAGAAGCTCATCTTGCATGGATGGAGTAGGTGGTAACTATGTTGTGGGTGGAGGAACAAGTTCAGGCACATGAAGAGGCTATGGATGGAACAAGGACTCCCCCCTAGGAGTTGGAGAATGAGTTTTGTGAGATTCAAGAGGGTGGTAGTGATGCTGGAAAGGAGAAATGTGACTAGAATAGTCACATGGAGATAAGGGTTTCTAAACATAGTACCCATATGGATCTGACTGCTCGTAAGGGTACTACTACCATGGTTGATGAGTGACGAGGTACCCCTACACTCAACCATACGAAACGAGCGTCGCACGCGTGATCCAGTCGAACTCCGCAGATGGACTAGTTGTGGCACCTAGATAGTTAGCCTTAGGTCGCAGTTCACTGTCTTCCCATCTAGACTAGTTTTGCATATGTCACGTATGGTTTAGTCTAGATGAGGTGTATGATGTGTTCTAATTCTAATGCTACTCCTGATGGCAGTGGAAAATAATATTAACTAATCTAAGCTAAGAGGAAAAGGATAAGAAA
>MNCI01025456.1:1164687-1175182 GCA_015680685.1 Gnetum montanum
AGGGTAAGAAATTGTGTGTTCTAGCTAGAGAATTAATGAAGATTACAACAAAATTACACAAGTGGGTCCTCCCCAAAGTAGGTTTCAACCTATTATGCCCTTGTGTAATCACACTTAAAGTGTCCGTGGGCACGAGAAGGGTTAAATGCAATCCACACTAACTCCACAAAACACACACATGTAAATAACACTAGAATGAGATGAAAATTTTATGTTACATGGGACACGAGCTACAATTACATGAACAGGGAGATGATGAGATGAAGTATAGAAAGGGATCGTAGAGATCGGGACATGAGGTAACTGACCCAGTGCACCATGAATTCTACGTGTAAAGCATGATTAATGTGTCATTGACCCATCGTTCCAAGATCAAGGCCAAGTCCATCCATCTAAATAGTGACATCGTATTGTTTCATCCCATGATGAACAACTATGAGAGTACCATAACAACAAGGTGTACGATCACTTGGCGTTTAGTACAAGGGAGGAGTGATTTTTTGTTTTATGGCACTTCTTTTTCTTTTCTTCTTCTTTCCTTTTTTTTTTCACTTTACTGAATCCAGAGAAGCCACCAACCTTCAGGCATGGGTGCATGTCTTTCCAGTGGAACCCCCTAGAACAGCTTTTGAATTTTTGAGTGCCCTTTTGATTACTCTCACTCCCATTTTTCTTTAGATCTACAAGGATCTTAGTACAACCATATTGCATGATAACTCCCACAGATGTCACCAAAGAGAATCCACAAGTCCCCTTGATGTCACACCCTAATCATTCCCTCTTGGTCCATCCTTCTTCATTCTGGGTACAATGAACACAAAATTAATTTTAAGTTTTAGAAATTTCAAGAATATCACTGTACCCTTGAACAGAACCTCTTTATTTATAGAGTGGATGAGTGGATGTAGTGGGCTCACTGTTTCAAATAATTGATCACTCATGACTTAATAACATAAAACACATCTCAACCAACGATCCACATGAGTGTTTTATTCGTAGATGAGATTACTTACAAAAACATGAAAATACAAACACACAAAAAGATAAAACAAAAAGTTGAAAAATGAAAAACTGAAAAACAAAAAGTTGTAAAATTAAAGAAAATGAAAAATATTTATTAATCCTGCTTGTTATTGAAATGGGGGATATCCCCCATAACTAAACGGTTGAGTATGGCAAGGATTAATAAATGAAAAATAAGGATCCTTACATATTGGAAATATTGAAGCTGGTCCATACTTATCACCTTGGATTTCACACACTTTGTAATAAACACAGTGGGGCACTTCATACGATGTAGTTCCCGGATAATGAGTTGACCCACTATGATGTTTAGGACCGTTAGATGGTATGCAAGGATTGGGCTGATGCCTCCCATGGTTGTGTTCATTGGGCCTTGTGGTTGTTGGAGTGTCAATTGGTGGCCTTGATGAAGTTACATGAGGCATTGTGTTCGAAGGTAAGGGTGCACCACATTGTTGGACTTGTGCTGGGTTGGAAGATGCAGTGGCCTCAGAGTTATGTTGTCCCTTCCTACGGACGTGTTTAAAGAAAGGATGCCTTTGATGTTGCTGAGGCTCTTCATTGCTGTTAGTAGCAACAGCACAAGTGTTGTTCGTGGGTTGCGGTGGTACAAACACCTTAGGAACAGTTGGTGGCATTGTGGAAGGAGGGAAAGGATGAGAATGTTGAAAGTTAGGAGGAATGTAAGGTGCACAAGGTGGTGGTTGTGTTGGAGGTATGGGTTGATAGTGTTGTGGAGAATGGTATTTTGGTGAGATAAAGTGTAGTGGCCCAGTTGAAGAAACAGGAGGTTGAACATGATAAACATTTGGATTCGAAAAATGTGAAGGGTGCCTCCAGTCTAAGGGTGGATTCCCCCACAACTGGGATTGTTGCCACTGTGGTCTAACACAGTATCTCTGTACGAACTCTGGATGTAACGTGTTTCCCTAATGCTCATGTAGATGTAACAGTATTGGGCATTGGCCCTTGGGGTGATCGTACAGGCATATGTTGCATTCATATGTAGGATTGGCAGTTGAGCACTTAGTCCCTTCATTCCTTCTTTCCGAATGTCTACTATTTTGTCCTACTTCTTGGGTTGTGAAAACTCTATCTCAAATGATTTTGATATATTCTCCACACTTTTGATTCATCCATTCCAACCTCTTATTGATCTTTGCCTCGGCTTCTTCTAACAATTGTTGTATTGGCAAAGATGATGTTTCCACCTTGAGATTTGTTGATCTCTCCTTGTTATGATCATGGACCTTTGTTGAGTTAAGATTCTAGTCCCATTGATGTTTTTCAACACTCTCCCATATAGCTATTTCTCCTTCTTCTTTTGCTACCCGCTTAATAAGCTCTTGGATTTGATGGGTTCGTAGGTTGTATAGTTGACCTCGGGCATACGTTCCTAAGGTCTCTCTTGTTTCATTACGTAGCCCATCAATGATATGGTACATTAGCCTTTCCTCGGAAAACCCATGGCCTGGACAGTTGTTTAACAGTGAATAATATCTTTCTAAGGCCATGTCCAAGGGTTCATGTTTTTCTTGTTTCCATCCTTGGATTTGTTTCCTCAAGGCTGACACTCTTGCGTAGGTTTGATATTTTTCGTTAAAGACCTCTACCATTGTTGACCAGCGTCGTATTGAATTTGGTTTTAACGATCTATACCATACTTTAGCTTGGTCAACGAGTGTCATAGGAAAGAGCTTCAGTTTTTGCCAACTGTTATCAATGTTATTCCATGTGCAGGCATCGTAGAAGGCTAGTAAATGTTGATGCGGATCTAAGTCATAGCCTCCTGAAAATTTAGGAAAGTTGTTTAAATCGAGCCTGGGTAGTCGGCTCTCTTTACGATGCCTACGTGAGATTCGAACAGCCTCTTGTATTTGCGTTAAGCTTGTAGTGGCCAGTGGGGGTTCATCGTCATCAGGTAAGTTATGTCTTCTTGTGTTATGATGACGTTGTTTTTGTTCATTCTTATAGGAAACTCCCACTTCAGGTTGTATACTCCAATCTTCATCGTCATATAGCTCATTGGTTCTCCAATGAACTTCCTCACTAAGTGTGGCGTTATTATCATCTTGTAGGAGAGGCATTGTTGTGTGTGAATTTATGTGACTTTTTATAATTTCTTCTTTTTAAGAGATATATCGTTAAGTTCTTTACAGCGACCTTGTATGATATAACTAATCTAGATAACTAGCACCATCCCCGGCAACGGCGCCAATGATGAGTGGCGAGGTACCCCTACACTCAACCATACGAAACGAGCGTCGCACGCGCGATCCGGTCGAACTCCGCAGATGGACTAGTTGTGGTATCTAGATAGTTAGCCTTAGGTCGCAGTTCGCTGTCTTCCCATCTAGACTAGTTTTGCATATGTCACGTATGGTTTAGTCTAGATGAGGTGTATGATGTGTTCTAATTCTAACGCTACTCCTGATGGCAGTGGAAAATAATATTAACTAATCTAAGCTAAGAGGAAAAGGGTAAGAAATCTAATCTAGCCTAAGTGTGATGATCAACCGATTCCTTGATCAACCATACACATCTTGGACTTCGTGGACGACTGCCACTGGGACTACCAAGCATAGGCCTAGGTACGCCACTGGGATTACCTAGCGTAGATCCCAAATATGCCACTAGGTTACCAAGCGTAGATCCCCCTAGCTACACCACTAGGCTACCAAGCAGTCACACTTAAATGCTCGTAATCAAGTCGTACTCGTTCTGCTTCTAGGAGTTTAAGGGTGAGGGACTAATCACGATGAGTAACTGATTCCTTAACTAGCCATACACACCCGTAGATGCTCGTAGTTAAGTCGTACTCACACCGTGCTATGAAAGCAATAAATAACATTAAATAAACAAACAAATAAATAAACTAAGTGAATGCTACAATGATGAATTAATCTCGATCTTTATTGTCGGTCATGTGCGTGTCCAAGTACAACACACTCGAATAAAGACACCATACAATTACATTTAACACACTGCGGGCAGACACAGGAAAAATTCTAACTTTGGAGGGATCAAACTACCAGAGCTTCGCTACTCTAAAACTAGGATGGAAATGAGGGAGAGCCGCCTCTTATTTATAGAAATTGCGGCTGACTACGATATCGCGTACGCGATATCGTAGGGAAGGACGCGATATCGTGGCCTGTGCGAATCGCGTCTCATCAATGGTGGTGGCATCCCCTATGACTATGGTTGTTGCCATTGCTCATACTACTCATATGGTTATGGTGGAGTTTCACTTAGATAATAAGGTTGTTTTTTTTGGAACTACCTAGGATTACCTTGAGGATAAGGAAATCTTCTAGGTGTTTACCTTTTTGATAGTCATGGATTTAAAGCATACATCCCAAATTCCTATAAGTGTGACACAACAGGGCAACATCCCTTAGGATGTTCATAGTGGCAGATGTCACACCCATCATCATCATTCAATTAAGTCTCCACAACTTCTTTTGCTACTGCAACTTTGCCCTTGCCCCTTTGGTAGGCATGTTCAGCTTCTTTCTGCCTCCTACGATCATGATCACTACTCTATTCTCATGATTCTTCTATGATTTTTAGAGAAACTTGGAATTTTTCATCCAAAGAATCCCACATTTTATCTACCTTGGCTAAAATTTCAAACATAGATTTTTGGATTGGCAAGGTTTTTTGTTGCATCACCTCATCAAGAGATGATTCCTCCTCACTATTACAAAAGTGGACCTCCTTCTTTCTGATGGAAGGATCCCTATTATATTCTTCTACACTTTCATGTTCCATCAACTCTCCTTCTTCTTTTTCTGCTTACTCAATTAGCCTTTGTATCTAATGGGCTCTTAATTCCGATAGTCTTCCTTGGGCATAGACCCCAAGGGTCCTTCGTGTTTCTGAGCAAAGCCCATCTATGATGTGGCGAAGTTGTTCCCTTTGAGAGTAATCACGGCTAGGGCATTGGTGTAATAATGAATAATATCTACTCATGGCAACATCCAAGGGTTCCTATGTTCTCTATTTCCATCCTTGGATTTGCCTTCATAGGTTTGACACTTTAGAGTAGGTTTGATACTTGTCATTAAATAGTTCTAGCATTGTACTTCATTGATAGATTGATTCTAGTTCTAGAGACCAATACTAACTTTTTGCTTCCTTGATGAGTGTTTTAGGGAACAACTTGAGCTTTTGCCAATCATTTTCATTATTTTGTAAAGCATAGGCATTGTGAAAGGCTTGTAGATGTGTTTCAGGATCTAAGTTATACCCCCCCTCAAATCTAGAGATATTGTTCATATTTAGCCACTCAATTCAACTATCTTTCACATGCTTGGTAGGAATTATAACAACCTCTACAATGTTTAGCATATTACAAGTGACCAGCAGAGGTTCATCATCATGATCTTGATGATGCCTATGATGTCCTCTACCCTTCCTTCATTCATTGCAATCTCTATGATTATCATTATTGTCTTGTCACTTACAATTCTTTTCAAATTCAAAGGAGGAATTTGATCCAAATGAAGAGTGAAGAGGGAGGAGGACTGCCACCACCATGGTGTCTACCACTGCCTCTCCATTTGTCATGGCCACGATCCTTAGAGTTATCATCATTGTGCTTGTCTAAGTTCCTAATTCAACTCTGTTTCTTAGAGCTCCCATGACCATGGAACTCACTGTTACTAGAACTTGGATTGGATTTAGGTTTGACTCTCTTCACCAGACCCAAGAGGTGTAGAATTTGCATGTTGAGAATCCTCAGAAAGAGGTTCCTCATCATCCTTTTTATTTAGTAGGAAAAAAGGGTTAGTAAATCATTTCCCCTTCATGGCTTTGTGGCACTTTTCCTATTTCCAATCTTGTTTGCATTGTGTCTTAGTGGGACGGTAGTCCCAAAAGTCATGATCTTCCACAACATACTCTTTGTGAAGCTCTTTCATGCCCAACCTTATAAGAGTTTGGAGCAGCATCTTGGCAATAGATTAGTCAAGTGGTAATACAATGTTCCCTTCTATGTCTCGCCACCACATTTGTTCATCCTAATGGAGGACGTAAGTGAAATTGGGTACAAACTCATCAGGACAAGTGTACACCACCTCGCATTTTTGTGGTACTGTTGACTTAGAATTGTCTTGCCTATGAGAAGAAGAAGACATTTTTTTAGAAATAATTTTTTGGTGTGCTTGTAGTCTAGTTTTGATTAATTGTTATGATTTAACTTTATCCAGTTTGTTTTAATGATGTTGAGTAATTTTCACTAATCCTAGATTGATAGCGCACATTACTGACTAAGAATCCTAGGCAACAGCACCAATGATGAGTGGTAAGATACCCCTACATCCAACCATATGAATCACTAAGACATTCATGTGCAATTCAGTCAAATTTCATGGATTCCTAATGTTCTCATACATAGGATTCAATCTAGAAGGTGAATCTAATCATGGAATGATCATTGTCTTTCTAACTACACTTGTGAGGCTCAATTGTATGGTTAAGTGTAATTAAGACACATGATTCTTATTATTTTATATTTGTTCTCCTAAGGTTGGTAATAGATTAAGAATAAATTGATTAACTAGTTCAACTAATTTAATTGCCAATTAATAACTAACTATCTTAACATAAGCATTTAGTCCCATGTTTTGTACACATCCTGAACATGTACAACATTGTTGGGTGACTAGGCATTAAGCGCTACTAGGATTACCAAGTGTTATACGTATGCTTGAAGTAGTCGTATTTATGTATGCTAGTCTATTTAGCTTAATTAATTACTTAAATTCATAATCATCTTAGCTTAATTAATCACTTAATTAATAAAAACAATAAATGCATAAATAAATCATTAAGTTAGTCCAAGTGCTGCAAGGTTTATCAAAAAGCTCATCTTTATTGTTGCATATGCTACAATGCTCAGGTACAATAGTGCTCGAATAAAGATCTGTGCACTCCTTAACTACTACTATGAGCACTTAGAAAATTATTCTATCTATCACAAAAACAAACTACAAGAGTTCTACTAGCAACTAAAATTCTATCTCCTCATTAACATGGCTTGGGTGTCATATCTATAAACCTACCAAGGTGCCACATTGATGGGTACATGTCAATGTGGAAAACCCTACGTCGATAGAATCCCATCGATGGGGTCACGTCAATGGCATCCCATTGATGCAACCAACCAAAGACTCTTCATCAATTAGTTACAAGGATGAAAACCTAAAAAGACATCCTCAAAATCATTCGCCTTTTTTTCAAACTTTTCCTTCAATAATTTGATGTACTCTGAATGTGTTTAATATTAATTTCTATTTTTTTAGGATCTAACAATTTTCCCTTTCAATTTTCTTAGGACAATAGTTGATGAATGGGGTGGATGTTTTCATGCCTTATTTCGACATTTTGGCACTCTCATTTTCTAGCCACTAGGTATCTTTTAGTTTAGTGGTTATAGTGAAGGGATGTGTTTGCGCACACACTCATTTTTAAAGTTTGTTATGACCTAGTATAGGAATTATGTTAATGCTTTAAAGTTTTAACCCACAACTACACCCTTCATCATCATAAGTAATGCATGAAATTTTTTGCTTCTTCATAGTACCTTGTTTAGTCTCCTTGGTATTCTCTAATGAGAGGTCTTGAATCCTTATCATAACATCGATGCTGCTAAGCTAAGCTCTTCTTGTGATAATTGGGAATTCATCCTTACTGTTCTCCAAATTAATTACTAGGAACTTTGCTAAATATAACCACCCACTAACAATGTTCACCATATCATCAACCCTTTCCAAGGAAATAATGATGGATTAATCTGTAATCTCTAATTTAATGTTCCATTTCTTAAGTGGTGGAAAGTTTCAAGCTTTGTATATTTTTTATAAGATCAAATTCATGCCTAAATCTCAATCCAATAGAGCTTTGAATGATCAATTTATAGCAACTTGTAAATAGATCACCTAATGTCCTAGGTCTATCCTCTTATTGGGAAGATATTCTACCTTAATCTAATTACTCATCACATGAGCAAACATGATAGTTTTTATGTTTTGTTCTAGAGTGGTAATGGTTGTTATCTCTTGAATAAGATTAGAAAGCATTATTGTTGTGAGGAAGTAAGTTGCACCATATGGGCCTTGTACTAGTTTTGATGGACTAGTAGGTCCACTAGCTCCATCCATAGATGTGGGAATCATCCTAAAGAAAGGATTTTTTTGAGGCTTATGCTTAGAGCTACTAGTGCTTTCATCCACTTGTATGTTAATAATTGGAGTTATCTCTTGTATAGGATTAGAAAGCATTATTGTTGCGAGGAAGTAAGTTGCACCATGTGGGCCTTGTACTAGTTTTGATGGACTAGTAGGTCCACTAGCTCCATCCATAGATGTGGGAATCATCCTAAAGAAAAGATATTTTTGAGGCTTATGCTTAGAGCTACTAGTTCTTTCATCCACTTATATGTTAATAATGGGAGTTATCTCTTGTATAGGATTAGAAAGCATTATTGTTGTGAGGAAGTAAGTTGCACCATGTGGGCCTTGTACTAGTTTTGATGGACTAGTAGGTCCACTAGCTCCATCCATATATGTGGGAATCATCCTAAAGAAAGGACATTGTTTAGGCTTATGCTTAGAGCTACTAGTGCTTTCACCCACTTATATGTTAATAATGGGAGTTATCTCTTGTATAGGATTAGAAAGCATTGTTGTTGTGAGGAAGTAAGTTGCACCATGTGGGCCATGTACTAGTCTTGATGGACTAGTAGGTCCACTAGCTCCATCCATAGATGTGGGAATCATCCTAAAGAAAGGATATTTTTGAGGCTTATGCTTAGAGCTACTAGTGCTTTCATCCACTTATTTGTTAATAATGGGAGTGACATTCTTCTATTAAGGTTGTGATGGCAATTCTTACTATATTATTGATGATAACACAAGTGGGATATGAGTATGAAAGTGTTGAGAAGCATGTGATGGATGGTGAGAGATGTAAAGTGGTGATTCCATAAGTAGTGTTGTAGGTTAATGATATTCAAGAGGTCAATAGTAGTGACCAAAGGCATGGGCAACAGAACCATTGAGAGAAGGAAGTTATTGGATGTAGTATCCATAAGGTTTTGATTGACAATAGAGGTATTTTTGCCTTGGTGATGGCATCCCCCACAATTATGGGGTTTTACGATTATTATCGGCAATGATTCTAAGATTAAGGAGGAGTTCTATTTGGATAGTACTATTGGTTGTAAAAGTACTAGTAGTTACCTTATGGATAAGATAATATCATGGACATTTAATTTTTCACAAACTTGGGATTCAAAGCATAAGTCTCAGACTCCTGTAGATATAACATTACTTAATAGCAACCCTGTAGACGTTCATATTGATAAATTTTACATACATCATCCTTCTTTGAATCTTAGTATGCAACAACTTCCACTACTATAATTTTTTATTTTTACTAATAAGTATCCTTGCATATTTTCTTATTCTTTTTTTTCTTATATTGGTCTCTTGATCTTACATGCTCTACCCTTTCCTTCATGATTTTTAAGATAGCTACAAATTTTTCATCCATCAAATCCTACATCTTATTTACCCTTGTTGCAACCTCAGTGATAGACTTTTGCATCAGGAAGATCTTGTGTGAAATCACCTCATTAAGAGGTGTCACGTCTTCCTATTTACATATATGGACCAACTTCTTATGAAGGGTTGGGTATTGATTATATTCCTCTATGCTCTCTTTTTTGCTTAGCTCTCTATCTTTTTTTTCTTTGCCACCTATTTAATCAACCTTTGCATCTATTTTAGGATCTAAGTTCTAAGAGCCTTTCTTGGGCACAGATCCTAAGGATCTTCCTCATTTTATTATGAAACCTATATACAATGTAACAAAGTTGTTCATTTTGAGAAACTCCATGGCCTAAACATCTACATAGTAGATAATAATATCCACTCAAGGCCATCACAAGGGGTTTATGATTCCCTTACTTCCATTCTTGGATTTGTTTTTTCAAATTAAATGCTTTGGAGTATGATGAGTGGTGAGGTACCCCTATACTCAACCATACAAATACGAGCGTAACACACGTGATCCGGTCAAACTCCACAGACTAAGTGCCTACACGCCTCATGGAACACTTAAGGTTAATTATTCGTTATCTTCCCAGACTTACTTGTATTTGTCACGGTGTATGGTTAAGTAAGTCTGAGGTATATGATTTTTATGTCTTTTCTGGTTTATCTCCTATGCTAGTGAGGTGAAGGATTGAAGAGAATAATTAACTAACTAAGTCTGAATTAACCTAGCATTAGCATATGTTCCCACTTACCGTTCACACTCTAAACCAATGCAACCATGGTTACCAAATGTTAATCATTGCTGGGATCACCACGCATAACGCACATGCTCGAAGTGGTCGTACTGAGGCATTTAACTAGGAGAGAAGGGTTGAGAAAGATTTAATTCCTAATAAAGCATTTAAATG
>MNCI01025456.1:1180433-1196136 GCA_015680685.1 Gnetum montanum
AAAATAGTAAATAACAATAAATAAAAGTCCTAATTAGCCTATTCCATGCACTGCAAGGTTTATCCAAGAAGTTCATCTTTATTGCCATACACAAACTTATGTTCAGGTATAATGTCTACTCGAATAAAGATCTGTTCACTTTGAAGTTCCTACTGCGGGCACATGGAAAATATTCTATCTCTGGAGAGATCAAACTGCTAGAGTTTGACTATGGTCTAAGCCTAGGATGATAAAACAAGGGAGAGCTGCCTCTTAGTTATAGATATGACAGTGCACCGCAATATCGGGACGACGCAATATCGCATACTATCATACCCCCATGACTAAATGAAAACTCGTCCTCAAGTTCCTTACAATAATATTGGAAAGGTATGGGATTATTGACTCAAATGGAACTAATGGAATGACATGTTAACGAATCATCATTACAAGACAAGACAACATTGGTGTTCATGACAACAAGAGTGAACACCTTATTACATTTGACATCAGGCCTTAGTTGGCAATTGAGAAAGACAGAGAAAGAAGTGTTACTGCTACCAACGCCAAGATTGTACTTTTCGTTGTCCATCCGTGATGAGTGGCGATATACCCCTACACTCAACCATACGAATACGAGCGTTCTCACGTTCAATCTGATGGAACTCCTCAGACGAACTAGTTGTGGCACCTAGACAGTTATCCTTAGGTCGCAGTTCGCTATCTTCCCACTTGGACTAGTATTATATTTGTCACATATGGTTTAGTCCAGAGTGAGGTGTATGATGTGTTCTAACCTAATGCTACTCTTGAAGGCAATGGAAAGTGATATTAAATTAACTAATCTAGGAGAGAGAGAGGGTAAGAGAATCTAATTTAGCCTAAGTGAGATGAGCATCCATTCCTTGATCATCTGTACACATCTTGGACTTTGTGCATGACTACCACTGGGATTACCAAGCGTAGATCCTAGGTACGCCACTGGGTTACCAAGTAGTCACACTTAAATGCTCGTAATCAAGTCATACTCATTCCGCGTTACTAGGAGATAAGGGTGAGAGACTAATTAAAAAAGTAGTAAATAATAAATAAATACATAAATAAATAATAAAGTGAATGCTGCAATGATGAAGTAATCTCAAACTTTATTGCTAGTCATGTGTGTGTCCAAATACGTCACACTCAAATAAAGGATGTAATACAATTACATTCACCACACTTCGGGCAGACACTGGAAAATAATCTATATCTAAAGGGATCAAACTGCTAGAGCTTCGTTACAATCTATTCTATGATGAACAAGAGAGAGCTGCTTCTTATTTATAGACATTGCAGCGGACTACGATATTGTGTACGCAATATCGCAGGGGAAGACGCGATATCCCGGGGGATGCGATATCGCGACGGACGCGATATCACGGCCCATGCGATATCGCATCCCATCATACCCCCATGACTGAATAAAAACTCTTGCTTGAGTTACAGTGATTAAACAGTGGATAGGTATGGGATTATTAGATGGGAAAAAAAAATGAAATGATGCTGCAATGTGGAAAGACACAACACAGAAAAATGCTACAACTACAAAAATGTGGAATTCATGTAGTTCCTAGTGGCGGTGGCTCCTCCATGGGAGCTTTCCCTTTGTCATGTGCTCCAAGCTTTGAAGCTTAATGGCATTGAAGTATGGCCTGGAGCTTCTCCTCTTCATTCTAAGGGTCTTGTGCCATCCATGCTAATGTTCTGATGTTTGACAAAGTCGGCACTTCCCACAAACAGTGTAGTTGCGGGAACATCTGGTTGGCTTTGACATACCATGCCGCGAACACCCGTCGTTCCTCCTCATAGGCTCTAGCTTTATCTTTGTACTCATGAAAGTCTGTTAGCCATCAAGCCAAGTCAGTTGTGACATCCTTCTATCCCTGGTAGCGAGCTTTTACCACCTCAAGTTTAGAATTTGCGACATCTAGTTTCTCAACCAACTTCTTGCGCTCTGCAAATTCTGCTTCATATTTGATGTGGGTGGAAGCTACCTGCTGCTCGAGCTCTAACCTCAGGTGCCCTGCTATTAACATGGCAAGGTTGGCATATCTAAGGTTTGCCAATTCCATGTATTCTATCAAGTCTTGAATCTGCAGGTCCCGGTTCTTAACTTCTGCTTGGTCGGTGAAGGCATATGTGTCCAATATGGCCCGCCAATTAGTGTGTTGAGCACTGATATTGTTGATTTAAGCCTTGGCCATATGGATCTCCTTCTTTAGGATTTGTTTGTAAATTCCCACCTAATCCCGGAAGTGCTCCTTTAGCTTCTCATGTCATTTAGCCTCATTCTGCAACGCGCTTATTTCAATGGCTGATTTTTGACAAATTGCACGTACCTCCTCCATTGAGAGGGTTCGATTCTCTCTGGCTAAACGGCTCACATCCTAGTTGACACGAATGAATTATTCTCATAATTGATGAAAGTGTTCATCGAGAATGTTCTTTTGCTTCTCTATAGTGGTCAACCAAAGATTGTCTGCAACCAACTACCTGTTTTCTTCTTCTAAGGCCTTGAGTGCCTTAAGATGCACATGGGTTTGCACCTGTGATGCGGAGGCATCCCAATCAGCCTTCTCTTTTTCTTCTGCCACCCTTTTATTCTCTGTCAATGGTTTATTAAGTTGCTCAGTTCTGAAAGTGTCCAGCTGGTTCTGAGCAACCTTTGGCCCTATATTCGGAAGGTTTAATACTTTCGAAATGGCTTGAACAAAGAAATCAATAGTCACACCACAATTGTTAACCGTGGTGCCTTCTTCTTTATTGTGCCAAAATTGATACGTTTCCCCTAAGTACCAGGCACTGCTTTTAGAGAGGGTAGGCCATAATGGGGATCCTTTGAGGTGATCCCTAACAACCTCAAGAGCGAACTCAGCAAATGATTCGAAGTTCAACTCCACAATCACTGCAGCGAATGTGGACTTCTCATGGATAGCCTGAATGCAATCTTGGGGCAACGTGAGTTGTTGTCTCGGTTCAAGCACAGCAGTAGCTCCTCCTTCTGCCTACCTAGACTGTCTAGTAGGACATTCGTCTTGATGGATGTTGAATGATTGCTCATCCTATTCTACATGTTGTCCGGTAGGTCTTTGTCTTCCACCTCTCTAAGCTCATTTTCTTCCACCTTGGGTAGGACCCTCCTGTTGTCCACGTTTCGAGGCCATCTGCAATCACACAGGCCAAGCGTTAGTAAGGTTGTTTTGAAATTTAAGTTATACCTTACTGCTTGCCTTAATTAATGATCTTTTGTTATCACGTGTGATTGTGCCCAAAAGTTTGTAATAATGAGTCCTGTGACTTAGGTGGTTTCCATTTTAGTCTCTCTGTATACCTAAGGGTTAAATGATTTTTAGTCACAATTATTCTAAGTGTTAGAGTTAAGTACCCTAAATGATGTCCTTTGGGCGATGATAAATTTCAAAAACGTTAGGCACTTTTCGGCAAGTGTCTCTCCCCCACGACTAAACTGAACACTCCAGGTTCAAGCAGGTTCAAATGGAATACAAATCGAAGTACTAGTGAGCGAGATATGAGTGAAAAAGCAAAGGTCACGCAATTGTAAGTCGCAAAGAAAAATTTCAAAAACTCCCCCCTGTGGAAATGGCAAAATGATGCTAAGTGTTGCGGCGGGGGTACCTATTTATAGGAAAATGGGACGCGATATCGTGTATGATACATTGCGTACACGATATCACGTGGGACGTGATATCACGTATGCGATATCTCGTCCCTAGTGATGTGAGACACTAAGGAAATACTGAATTTTTTAATGATTTTTTTGAAATTACTGTGGAATATTGAGGACATTGGCAATTATTAAGATGTTCTAGGGTAATTTCATTGATTCGAGAGGCACCATTAATGATAATGATGTGAACTTTAGCAATAAAAACTTGGCAATTAAGAAAAAGAAAATGTAATGGTACATTGGAACATTGAAATTCAAAGGGTAATAGTAATAGGGAAAGAATGTTATGAAAAATAAGCTAAGGGTAAGAAATGGTATGTGTGAGCTATATCATAAGTGAAGATTACAAGAGATTACACAAGTGGATCCTCCCCAAAGCAGGTTTCAACCTATAATGCCCTTGTGTAACCACACTTAAAGTGTTCGTGGGCACTAGAAGGGTTAAATGTAATTCGCACGAACTCCATAAAACACACACATGTAATTATCATCGGAATGAGGTAAGAATGCTATGTTACACACGACACAAGCTACAATTACATGAACAGTGAGATGAGACGAATTATAGAGATTGGGACATGAGGCAACTGACCCAGGGCATAGTGAATCCTGCGTGAAAAGCATGATTAATGTGTCATTAACTCGTCATTCCAAGATCAGGACCAAGTCCATTCCTTTAAAAAGTGACATCGCATTGTTTCATCCCATGATGAGCAACTATGAGAGTACCATAACAACAAAGCATACGATCACTTGGCGTTTTGTTCAAGGGAGGAGTGACTTTTGTTTTATGGCACTTTGTTTTTCTTTTTCTTTCTTTTTTTTTCACTTTACTGAATCCAAAGAAATCGCCAACCTTCAGGCATGGGTGCATGTCTTTCCAGTGGGACCCCCTAGAACAGCGTTTGATTTCGAGTGCCCTTTTGATTACTCTTACTCCCATTTTTTATTACATCTACAATGATCTTAGTACAACCACGTTGCATGATAACACCCACAATCATCACCAGAGAGAATCTACAAGTTTCCTTGATGTCACACCCTAATCATTCCCTCTTGGTCCATCCTTCTTCATTCTAGGTACAATGAACACAAAATTAATTTAAGTTATAAAAATTTCAAGAATATCACCATACCCTTGAATAGACCCTCTTATTTGTAGAGTGGATAAGTGGATGTAATGGGCTCACTGTTCCAAATAATTAATCACTCATGACTTAATAACATAGAACACACCTCAACTAATGATCCACATGAGTGTTTTATAGACGAGATTACTTACAAAAACGTAAAAAGACAAAAACACAAAAAGATAAAACAAAAAGTTGAAAAATGAAAAACTGGAAAACAAAAGTTTGAAAAATTAAAGAAAATAAAAAATATTTATTAATCCTGCTTGTTATTAGAATGGGGGGTATTCCCCATAACTAAGCGGTTGTGGATGGCAAGGATTAATAAATGAAAGATAAGGATCCTTGCATGTTGGAAGTATTGGAACTGGTCCATACTTACCCCATTGGGGTTCACACACTTGATTGTAGTAAGCATAGTGGGGCACTTTATACGATGTAGTTCCTAGATACCAAGTTGACCCCTTATGATGTTTGTGACCATTAGATGGTATGCAAGGATTGGGATGATGCCTCCCATGGTTATGTTCATTGGGCCGTATGGTTGTTGGAGTGTTAGTTGGTGGCCCTGATGAAGTAACATGAGGCATTGGGTTCAAAGATAAGGGTGCACCAAAGTGTTGAACTTGTGTTGGGTTGGAAGATGTAGTGGCCTCTGAATTATGTTGTCCCTTCTTATGGCCTTGTTTAAAGAAAGGACGTTTTTGATGTTGAGGAGGCTTTGCATTGCTGTTAGTAGTAGTAGCACAAGTGTTGTTCATGGGTTGTTGTGGTGGTGCAAGCACCTTAGGAACAGTTGGTGGTGATGTATAAGGAGGGAAAGGATGAGAATGTTGAAAGTTAGGAGGAGTATAAGGTGCACAAAGTGGTGGTTGTGTTGGAGGCATGGGTTGATAGTATTGAGGAGAATGATACTGTGGTGAGATAAAGTGTGTTGGCCTAGTTAAAGAAATAGGATGTTGACTAAGATAAGCGTTTAGATTTGAATAAAATGAAGGGTGCCTCCAGTCTAAGGGTGGTCTCCCCCACGACTAGGATTGTTGCTACTGTGATTGAACACAGTACCTCTGTACGAACTCTGGATGTAACGTATTTCCCCAATGCTCATGTAGATGTAACAATATCGGGCATTGGCCCTTGGGGTGATCATACAAGCATATGTTACATTCATACGTATGATTGGTAGTTGAGCGCTTATTCCCTTCGTTCTTTTTCTCCGAATGTCTAATGTTTTGTCCTGCTTCTTGGGTTGTCAAAACTCTATCTCCAATATTGTTGATAAATTCTCCACACTTTTGATACGTCCATTCCAACATTTTATTGATCTTTGTCTTGACTTCTTCTAATGATTGTTGTATTGGCAAAGATGATGTTTCCACCTTAAGATTGGATGATTTCTCCTTTTTATGATTATGGACCTTCGTTAAGTTGAAATTTTGGTCCTGTTGATGTTTTTCAACACTCTCCCATCGAGCCAATTCTCCTTCTTCTTTTGCTACCCGCTTAATAAGCTCTTGGATTTGATGGGTTCGTAGTTCGTATAGTTGACCTTGGGCATACATTCCTAAGGTCTCTCTTGTTTCATTACGAAGCTCATCAATAATATGGTACATTAGCCTTTCCTTAAAAAACCCATGGCCTAGACAGTTATTTAACAGGGCATAATATCTTTCCAAGGCCATGTCCAAGGGTTCATGTTTTGCTTGTTTCCATCCTTGGATTTGTTTCCTCAAGGCTGACACTCTTGCATAGGTTTGATATTTTTCGTTAAAGACTTCTACCATTGTTGACCAATGCCGTATTGAATTTGGTTTTAACAATCTATACCATACTTTTGCTTGGTCAACTAGTGTCATAGGAAAGAGCTTAAGTTTTTGCCACTCGTTATCAATGTTATTCCATGTGCAGGCATCATAGAACGCTTGTAAATGTTGATGCGGATATAAGTCATAGCCTCCTAAAAATTTAGAAAAGTTTTTTAAATTGAGCTTGGGTAGACGGCTCTCTTTACGATGCCAGCGTGAGATTCGAACAGCCTCTTGTATTTGCATTAGGCTTGTAGTGGCCAGTAGGGGTTCATTGTCATCTTGTAAGTTATGCCTTCGTGTGTTAAGATGATGTTGTTCTCATTCATGTTTGCAAGAAACTCCCACTTTAGGTTGTATACTCAAATCTTCATTATCATATAGTTCGTTGGTTCTCCAATGAACTTCCTCACTAAGTGTGGCATTATCATGTTCTTATAGGAGAGGCATTGTTGTGTGTGAATTTATGTGACTTTTTATAATTACTCCTTTCTAAGAGATATATCATTAAGTCCTTTACAGCGACCTTGTATGATATAACTAATCTAGATAGCTAGCACTATCCCCGGCAACGGTGCCAATGATGAGTGGCGAGATACCCCTACACTCAACCATACGAATACGAGCATTCTCACGAGCAATCCGGTCGAACTCTGCAGACGGACTAGTTGTGGCACCTAGACAGTTATCCTTAGATCGCAGTTCGCTGTCTTCCCACCTGGACTAGTATTATATTTGTCATGTATGGTTTAGTCTAGAGTGAGGTGTATGATGCGTTCTAACCTAATGCTACTCCTGAAGGCAATGGAAAGTGATATTAAATTAACTAATCTAGGAGAGAGAGAGGGTAAGAGAATCTAATCTAGCCTAAGTGAGATGAGCATCCGTTCCTTGATCATCTGTACACATCTTGGACTTCGTGCACGACTACCACTGGGATTACCAAGCACAGATCCTAGGTACGCCACTGGGTTACCACGTAGTCACACTTAAATGCTCGTAATCAAGTCATGCTCATTTCGCGTTACTAGGAGATAAGGGTGAGAGACTAATTAAGAAAGTAGTAAATAACAATTAAATAAATAAATAAATAACAAAGTGAATGCTGCAATGATGAAGTAATCTCGATCTTTATTACTGGTCATGTGTGTGTCCAAGTACGTCACACTTGAATAAAGGATGCCGTACAATTACATTCACCACACTGTGGGCAGACACTGGAAAATAATCTATCTCTGGTGGGATCAAACTGCCAGAGCTTCACTACAATATATTCTATGATGAACAAGGGAGAGTCACTTCTTATTTATAGACATTGTAGTGGACTACGATATTGCGTACGTGATATTGCAGGGGAAGACGCGATATCACGGGGGATGCGATATCGTGACAGACGTGATATCGTGGCCCATGCGATATCGCGTCCCATCAATCCGTAAGCGTAGCATCAGTCTTACTCCTTGCATAGCTACTTCCAGCACTGCTCCATTCCAAATGTTCCTTCCAGATCCCCTCTGTTGTTGTATGATTGCCATCTGCACACACAACACAATCTTATATTAGCAAGGGTAAATGAATTTCAATGTAGTTGATACCTTGCTTCGGTGAAAGGTCTGTTGGCTAGGTTGTGGCATGGTTGTTTGTGGATCTGGAGATATAGTATTGGTGACTACCGAAGGTATAAGGATTAGGAGAAAATCGAAAAAATTGGGCCCCATACCTCCATGACTAATCGCAAACCTCCGGTAGCGATAGGATGGAGAAAGAAAAAGGAACAAAAAAGATGAAGAAAAAGGGAAAACTATAACATCAATGAAATGGATGTCAAGATGGACATGAATAAAATAAAATTAATTGCAAAAATTTTAGGGAAAAGAAGTTAACTGATGCACCAAATAGGAATGTTAGTGGGTCCTCCCCAAAGCAGGCTCATGCCCTTAATGCCCTGACAAACCCACATTCAAAGAGTTCGTAGGCTCTAGGAATGTCATGTGGAACAAGAGTTAAAGTCTTAACTACAAGAATTTACCAAAAAGAAAACAATGCATCTATCAAATATACACTAATGATACAACCAGCAATGAGGTGAACAATGGAGAGAAGGATGGAGAGAGAAGAGAATGGAATGGAGTCTCAAGAACAAGGTGGTGTACAGCCCCTTGTGTGTTTCATGATTAATGTGACTTAGCAAATCTCATTCCAACTCTAGCCTCAAACCAACCACATCCAGTGACTTTGCATTAATGCATTCGGTCAATCCATCCTCTTAAAGTAGCAAGAATGCCTTCTCCAAGAGCCACCGCCATTCCGACGAAACAAATGAGGAGAGAATGGGAAGCGAGAAGGGCCTTAGTTAGAGGGAACATTTTTAGTTCCATAACCAGTGCTTGTAGCCCAAGGAATTATTTCGTCTAAGGGGTGTGCTTTGAATTCTCACTTTTTTTTTCTTTTTTTTTTGTTTTATGTGTTTTATGTGTTTATGCGTGAGAACCACACCATGCAAAGACTTTGTTATTTTTATTGCTCAGCTTCCCGATAATTGGGTAACGTCGAAGCAATAAGAAAACATCCAAGCACCCAAGAGAATGGCTAACACAAATGCATCAAGTTCCCTTGAAGTCACACCCTTTTCAATCCTTGAGTCCTTCCTTAGTTTGAGAAATGCCCAATCACCGATTCGTTAAAGTTCTTATTAGAAGGGGACTGTACATTTCCAAGCCAAGAGAGACCATAGAAATTGGTGGATGAATGGATGAAGTGAACTCATTTCCTACCATATCAAAAGATCATACCTTAGTATCAACATCATGACTTAAAGGTAAAAACCAAACATTAGCAATCAATATGAAAACAGTTCAGACCATCATGAAGAACACTTATTGAATGACAAACTTATAGGGTGGATAACACACGCACACGCACACACAAAATGAAAAAGTATAACAATGTTGTAAAACAAAAATAAGAAAAGTTAAAGAAATTTGTAAAACAAAAATATGTAAGACAAAAACTTGTAAAACAAAAACTAAAAAGAACTAAGGGCCTCCAATGATTAGCATAGATGGCCATCTCCCCCATGACTGAATTGCAAGGGAGCGATCTGAAACAATGAACATTTGTTTGAATTTCGTAGAAGTGCCCAACTTCTCCCAATTGATGTTCTTAGATTAAGGGGTGGAAGTTGGCGATGCTCATATTCCAAGGTATCTATGCCTTCATTGTTGGCAAGGGTTATTTCCCCAGTTCGTTCCATGCATGTTTGTTGGTTTCTCTTTCGACTAGCTGTCAACCACGGGGTGTCTACTCCTGGCTGTGTGGTTGCTACATACATGCATCTTTGTCTCACAATATCAAGGGCACACCTGTTGCATGGAGGAGATGTTGTGCATTCCTCCATGTCATCACCCGATGAATCACTATATGTTATGCATGGAACTTTCTTCTTCTCGATCTTTCCATAAATATTTACCTTAGATATCTCCAAGGAAAGATCGCGAATCCCTAGGCATGCATCTATTGTACTCAGCCATGGCCTTCTCATTATAATTGGGAAGTCCCCTTTGTTGTTGTTGACTTCTATCACCAGGAAATCAGCTGGGTATGACCAACCACACATAGTGGTAACAATGTCTTCCACAAGGGAATGGTGATGGACTGGTTTGCCAGCTCTAGTTGAATGTTGCTCTTCTTAAGTTGGGGCAGGTTCCAGGCTTGATACATTTCTCGTGATATTAAGTTGACTCCAGAACCTGAGTCAAGAAGAGCCTTATGAGGTTTATTTTCGGCAACTTGGAGGTAGATTAAGGGACTTCCAGGGTCAGTTAGTTTCCTGGGAAGGTGGCCTACCTTGATCTAGTCGGTTACAGTATGTGTTAACATAACCGTATGTGTTAAGCTCTATTGTTGGATTGAAGGGTGCTTCGAAGCCTTATGTGTTGGAGGAGCGTACCTAGACTCAACCGCTTGTTGTTGTGAGAGCTTGTCTGGGCTTTTGGTTTTGAAGAAAGGTCTTCTCTTTTTACGGTTGTCAGAACTAGCAGCGGGTTGAATGTTTACGGCTCTTGTAGCATTGCGTTGCTGCAGTTGAGTGGGGAGTTCCCCTTGCATTGTTGGAGTAGGAAGTGTTATGGGAACTACCGGTGGAAGAGGTGCAGATGGATTTGGAGGATGGTACATGTGTGGAGTGTCTCCCAGAGGAGAAGGAGTCCTTCTAAAGTACTCCCGAACTTGGTAGTGACATTGGGGAGTTGTGTGACCCATGGAGTCACTTGGAGATATCGACTACTGCACATAATATCCATATGGGTCTAGCTGCCGGTAAGGGTACTGTTGTTTCGGCGATGGCATCCCCCATGACTGTGGGTATTGCCACTGTTGATGCTGCCCGATGGGTTGTGGTGGAGTTCCACTTGGATAGTATGTTAACAGTTGGTGGAACTATCTTGGGTTACCTTGGGGATAAGGTAACCTTCGGGGTGTCTGCCATTGGTTAAGTCTCGAGTTGAGTGCATACACCCCAGACTCTTGTAGATGTGAGATGATGGGACAACATCCCTTAGGATGGTCATAGTGGTAGATCTCACATCCACCATCATTGTCTGTGTCTGAGTCCACAACCTCATCATAGATAGTTATTTTCCCCTTACCCTTGTCATGTGCAAGGCCTGAATCTCTCCGCTTTTTCTTGTCCTTGTTACTACTTCGTTCCTCCTTAGACTCCTCTACAATCTTTAGGACAGTTTCAATTTTACTGTCTAAGGAGCTCCATACTTCATCTACCTTAGCCAATACTTTCGTTGTTAGCTTCTGAAGCGGTAAGGTTTTTCTGTTCACCAACTCTTTAAGTGATGACTCATCCTCTTCATCGCAGAATCTCACTCCCTTCTTTCAAAGAGAGGGATCATGGTTATATTCTTCCGCGCACTCTCTTTTTCGTAGCTCCCCTTCTTCTTTTGCTACTTGTTCCAACAAGCGATGAATTTCATGGGATCTAAGTTCTAATAGTCTCCCTTGGGCATAAGTCCCAAGGGTTCTCCTAATTTCATACCTTAGCCCATCTACGATGTGCCGGAGTTGATCCCGTTGTGCATAACCATGGCTCGGGCAACGATGTAACAGTGCGTAATAGCGGCCCATGGCAGCATCCAAGGGTTCATGAGTTACTTACTTCCATCCTTGGATCTGCTTACGCAAATTAGACACTCTAGAGTACATTTGATATTTATCATTGAAGAGTTCTAACATCGTACTCCACCTCCTAATGATTTCCGGTTCTAAGGACGAGTACCAACTCTCTGCTTCCTTTATGAGTGTCCTGGAAAACAACTTTAGTTTCTACCATTTGTTTTCTATGTTTTGCAAGGCGCAGGCATCGTGGAATGCTTGTAAATGATTCTATGGATCTGCATTGTATCCCCTTTCAAAGCGTGGGATATTGTTCATGTCTAAGCGCTTGATCTGACTATCTTTTAAATGCCTTGTTGGTATTCTCACTACCTCTGTTATATTTAACATGCTCCAGGTGGCAAGTAGGGGCTCATCATGATCATCTCTTTCATGACGTCTATGATGTCTACGTTGTTCCCTACTTTCCCTTCATTCATGCCCTTATCCTCTCTCTCAAATCTCTCATCGAGGTCTCTCATTTTGTCTACCTCTATCCTCACCATTGTGCTTGTGATGGCTACGCCCAGATGTGGAAGGAGAGGATGAGTGATGTGAAGAAGGGGAAGAAGAAGGAGAACCATTACCATGATGATCTTTCTTACCTTCTCTTCTGTGGCTTTGGCCCTAATCGTGATGACGATCTGAGTGCCTGTCCTTGTTATATTTTGTTGTTCCCTCCGTGAATAGCTGGTGTTCATAGGGATCAGAACCAGGGTTATGTATCGTGGAGCGTAGGTTCTGATACCCCACCTCCTTACTATCATTAGGAGGGGGAACATCTTTCAATAGAGAACCTGTTATAAGTGGTTCACCATCCCCCATTTCACTTAGGACATGCAGGACCTCTTTGCCCTTCAACAGTGTATGTTGGCTCTCCTACCTTAAGTCCCTCATATGTTGTAAAGCTGTGGGATGGTAATACCTCATGTCAAAATTTTCCGCAACGTATTCAACATAGAGTTGAGTCATGTTGATCTGTGCTAAAGCACGGAGGAGCATGTTGGGGATTGCACAATTCGGAGGTAACACAATGTTACCTTGCAAGTCTCTCCAGCGCATCTGTTCATCTTGATGGAAGATAAAAATAAAATTGGGTATATACTCATCGAGATGAGTATATTCCACCCTATATTGTTGAGGAACTAGCAAATTTAGGTTATGTATTTTAGACTATCGACTGTTCTTTGTATGATCCCTAGGTGGTGAGTTGCTCTTATGAGAAGAAGAAGAAGACATGGTGTCTTATTGGTGTGCTGTTTAACCATTATATAACTTTTCTTTTAATTAACCCTAAGGTTCGTTTAAGCTCCCAATGATGTGAATGATCTCTTATGTTCTACTTAGCACACAAACACTTAGTCCCCGGCAATGGCGCCAATGATGAGTGGCGAGGTACCCCTACACTCAACCATACAAATGCAAGCGTAACATGCGTGATCCGATTGAACTCTGCAGACTAAGTGCCTACACGCCTCATGGAACACTTAAGGTTAATTATTCGTTGTCTTCCCAGACTTACTTGTATTTGTCACGGTGTATGGTTAAGTAAGTCTGAGGTATATGATTTTTATGTCTTTTTTGGTTTATCTCCTATGCTAGTGAGGTGAAGGGTTGAAGAGAATAATTAACTAACTCTAACTAACTAACTAAGTATGAATTAACCTAGCGTCAGCATCCGTTCCCACTTACCATTCACACCCTAAACCAATGCAAGCATGGTTACCAAACGCTAATCGTTGCTGGGATCACCATGTGTAATGCACATGCTCGAAGTGGTCATACTGAGGCACTTAACTAGGAGAGAAGGATTGAGAAAGATTTAATTCCTAATAAAGCATTTAAATGGAAAACAGTAAATAACAATAAATAAAAGTCCTAATTAGCCTATTCCATGCGCTGCAAGATTTATCCAAGAAGTTCATCTTTATTGCCGTACACAAACTTGTGTTCAAGTATAATGTTTGCTCGAATAAAGATCTGTTCACTTTGGAGTTCCTACTATGAGCACATGGAAAATATTCTATCTCTAGAGAGATCAAACTATCAGAGTTTCACTACGGTCTAAGCCTAGGATGATAAAACAAGGGAGAGTCGCCTCTTATTTATAGATATGATGGTGAACCGCGATATCGCAGGGGACGACGCGATATCATGTATGTGATATCGCGAGGGATGTGATATCGCGGCCCATGCGATATCGCGACTGTCATGATATCGCTTCCCATCAGAGTAGGTTTGGTACTTCTTATTAAAGATCTTGAGCATCATGCACCACTAGTAGATTAAATATGGTTTGAATGATTTGCACCAACTTTTAGCTTCTTTTATTATTATTTTGGAGAAGAGCTTAAGCTTTTGCTACTTACTTTTAGTATTTTGCAAGGCATAGACATCATGAAAGACTTACAAATGATGTTGTGGATTAAAGTTGTAGCCTCTCTCAAATTTAGGAATGTTATTCATGTTAAGTTGTTTGATGTGATTTTCTCTTTAATGCCTATGGGATATTATTATTGCCTTTCTAATCTAAATCATGTTGCTAGTGGCTAATAGTGGTTTGTCATCATCAAACATGTCATGGTCATAATCTCTTTCTCTACCTACCCAATCATGACAGTCTCATTTGTCTCTCTCTGATGCCTTCTATCATGTCTTTAGTCTTTCTTTATGTCTCTACACCAATTCCTATCATAACATCTATCATGATGTCCCCTATCATGATCATTTGGATTCCTCTAGTGATGATGTATTTCTTTATTCCTTGGTAAAGCTCTATCTTCATGTCTATTTTCATCTTTATCAAAACTATATGATGAAGAAGAGAAGGAGGAGGAGGAGGAGAAGGAGGAGAATGAACTAGAAGAATCGTCATGGCTTTTGTATCTTCTCTTATGGGCCCTTGGTTTATCTTTTCTAGATCTACTGGAGGCCCTAGTCCTTGAGGCCTTTCTTATCTTAGGATATGTTCCATCCCCTTTAGAATTGTCTACTAAAGTTGAATGTAGCCTTTGATACGTGGAATCTTTAGTGTGTAATATAGAAGGACAAGATGTATAGTGACAATGATTGAACCCCTCAAATCGATATACTATGTTATCTTTCTTAGAATATAATGTTAGGGAGGTTGCATCTTTATCCTTATCACATTCATACCTAGACTTCATAATGGCATCTTGTTTAGCTTGAACCTTCATTGGCCGATATGGTCAATATATGTTTTTAGTAACATAATAGACTTTGTAGCTATGTCTAAGACCAAACCTTAGGAGACCAGCTTCAAGCATTAATATAATTGATCATTCGAGTGGTAACGCAATAATACCCTATAAGTTCATTCACCTAATATGTTCATCTCGGTAAAAGATGAAGGTGACATCATGATAGTAAGAATCTAATTAAGTAGATGAAACCCAGAGCTGCAATGGTCCACTTCAATTTTCGTCAATGCAGATTCTATCATTACTCACACAAGTGTTCTCATTGTGCAATGAGCCATTGGCCCTTGATGAGTGGCGAGGTACCCCTACACTCCACCATACGAATACGAGCGTACATGCGCGATCCGGTCGAACTCCGCAGACTAAATGCCTTAACGCCACAAGAAACACTTGGCGTTAATCGTTCGTTATCTTCCCAGGCTTGCTTGTAAGTGTCACGGTGTATGGTTAAGAAAGTCTGAGGTATGTGATTTTTTGGGTATTTTCGGCTTATCTTCTATGCTACCAGGAGAAAGGGTTGAGAAACTAAGCTAACTCTAACTAAAGATCTAAGTCTAAATTAACTAGTGTCAGCATCCGTTCCCACTTACCGGACACACCCTGAACTATGCAACTACAGCTTACCAAACGCTAATCGTTACTGGGATCGCCATACGTAACGCAAGTGCTCGAAGTGGT
>MNCI01025456.1:1202719-1302355 GCA_015680685.1 Gnetum montanum
GGGACGCGATATCGCGTACGCGATATCACAGGGTAAGACGCGATATCGCGGCCCAGTGCATGTCGCGTCTCATCAGCCCTATGTGAAGAAGCCATGTTTCAATTAATAACATATGCGTGTCACTTAAAATATTAAATTTCTTTAAAAGTTGAATCATTAATGTCTTTATAATGATCATTTATAATCTAACTAATCTATATCACCAACATCATCTTGGACAATAGTACTAATAATGAGCAAAAAGTATTCCTAATGCCTAGTCTACAAGTGTTACGTGAGAGTGTCTTGTAATCCATGGATAGGACTAGCATGGTATTTAGATAGTTAAATGTGATATGACATGTCACTATCTTCCTAGCTATACCCATAGTGACCCTTAGTGCATATCGTTAAGTATAGATGAGACATACCATTATGGTTTTGTTTGGATTTTAGTAATACTAATTAAAGAAACAAAAATTAACTAATTAATCATGAGTGTTTGTTCCTAGATTATCATACATATCCTAAAGTTACATACTCACTGATGAAATTCCTAAGCATTCTGGTATTGAGTAAACTAAGTAATACTCACTAGATTACTAAATGAATATTTGTTTATGCTCAAAACTAGTAATGCTCATTCCACTAAATTCTATGTGCGAGGAAAAAGTAAACATTAGGTAATTACATGGAAAATAAATTGTATTGAAAATAAATTCTATGCTAAGTTAGAGTACTATAATGAATGGGATATTATTATCATTAAGGTTCCAATTGAACTAATACGTTGGGCTATATCAATATTACAATTATGTAAAGAATTAAAGGAGCAACAAGAGGCCACCACGTAATTTAAATTTTTTGTTAACATGGGAAAAGGCATATGGGGATTCAAAGCACTTAACGTCACAATTATTTTGGGTTTTAACCCCCAAAAAATTGAAAAAGAAGGAGCTGTTGGAACCTAAAGGCAATGAGAAATAAGTACACCTTAAGATTTATACAAATTTTAAAGGCAATGAAACATAGATACACCCTAAGATTTATAGAAGTTTATAACTTAGTGCTATCCAGGAGAATTGAACTCGTGACCTGAGATTACGAATTGAGCCCAAGACTGGACCATTAACCTTATACCTCATTCATTCTTTAACCGCCAAAAAAAGAAAGAATTGAAGTGGTGACACGAGGCCACGTAATTTAAATTTTTTGTTCACATGGGAAAAGCCGTATGGGCATTCAAAGCACCTGCCCACATCTCATGGCTTGTATTCTGCAAATATTACGTAAATGCTCACAAATATTAAATAATAATAAGCTCCAGGTTTGGTTTGAGCGGCGGCAACAGCAGCCAGAACCAGAATTTTGGTGCATCTCCCTCTTTCTGTTTCGCAGCGCCAGCGCCACAATTGCAGGATCTTGTTTGTTTTGTTCGTTAGTTCAGTTGTTGGCCTGAGCCATATTTTTCTGTTGGATCCCTGGAAGTATGTTTTTGTACGTTTTCGATTTGATTTTCATAACTTGAAATTTTAGTGATTCTATATTAGAAGTGGAATGACGTTGAGCTAGGGTTAGTTGTGCATACATATTGTTGAAACACAATTTTTAAATTTAGGTGATTCGGGACTTTGCAGAAATGGATTCGTCTGAGGACGAGGCAGAAATTATCCCCGAGCTAGTCGAAAACTTTTATTTCACAGACGAGCAACAGGAATTAATTTCGTTCACAACGTTGGGGCTTGAGTTTGATGACAATGTGGTTCCAGAAAAGTGCGGCAGCAGCGTGTTTCTGCAGGGCACTGCCGATGGTGGATTACAGAAGATTTACAAGAAAGTGGTGGCATGGAAATTGGAACTTGACCGGGAGAAGCCTTTACTTTTTGTCAAGTCAAAAGAGGGAACATGGTCTGTTTAAGTTAAAAGTGTGTTACGTATGTTTAGTTTTCCTTGCTAAAGGACGATGCTAGATAGCGATATCCAGAGAATGTTTAAAAATTACTTGCAGGTATAGCTAATTTTAGTTTTTTGTTATGGGCGTCTCATTTTAATCATTGCAGGATACAACTTGTAAAGCCAAGAAAGACTTACCAGAAAGTGATCAGAAGTGCCCTTATCACCACACATTTTCTTCATTTTGTTCATAACTACGAGGATTGCTCGGAGAAGGCTGTGTGGGATCATGTGCGCAAAGTGTGCAGGTGCTATTGAATTTGAACTCAAGATTTTTTTTTAATTTTTAATTAAGTTTGATTTTTGGATCTGTATTATGTAGAGAAGGTTTGCTTTATTGAGGTTTCCTGGTTATTGCAGCATGTTTGAAGTCATGCCATCTAATAGTGATCTCCTGAAAGAAATTTCATTAATCGAGGAAGTGCTACAACGAGATCAAAAATTGAAAAATTCCGAAGTAGGTTTTCTATGCCCAGGCATCCTCATCCTTGATGTCCTTGATGTTTTTGGTACTTTCCTTTTGATTTTGTTTAAAGTGTACTTTCCTGTGAGTGACTTCCCTAGTTTGTCCACTCTTGATTGGCAGTTAATAGTGTTATTTATTTCGGTGGGTTATGTATGACGTTTTTCACTATACCATTTTGAGCAATTTTGTGTTGTGTAACTAGGCAGTAAAGAGATAACATTTTCCTTTGTCAGAAATTTGATTCATTTTTGAAACTGTAACTAAAATGTTTTGTTACCTCTATACAAAGGCCCAAGGGATCTACATAATAGAGTTTAATTTCATCCATTTTCTTTTGCAAAATGACTTTATCTCTTTGTATAACTTGTTGGAATTGAACATTAGACTGATCACCTGTAAAGAATGCCTTTAAGTTTCTTAAGCCTGCAGTATTTCCCGTTGAACTTGTCATTAATAAGTGGTATTTATCCATGTTTTGTGATGGGCATTGCTATGCTTTGGAAAACGTCTCTAGTTGTAACAATCATATGGTTGTTTTAGTTATGGATTTAGGGAGAAATGTCATGGCAATGAATTAAAGAGTTTTTTCCCCCATCTTTTAAATCTTGGTCAGGATCGTTATTGTGCTCTTAGCTTTGAGAGATTTTACTTGTAATCTGTGTTTCATGAGGGTATAGAGGTTACTGAAATTGTCATAAGAAACCAATAGAAGGGGATATCTTCATGTGTTGACAAAGGTTTAACTGATGGAACACCATAATAAATGTGAAATTTTAATTGTTTTAAAAGGCTGTGCAGGCATCTTTTGTAGTTTATTTATTTCACTTGGAATTGTTGTTTGTAAAATGGATTGACTGAAAACATTCATCAAGAAAAAAGTATTTTTTGAGTGTAAAAAGTGGGATTCACTGACGAACAAAAGTTCTATGATTGTAGAAGTATGCAGTTGATCCTATCAACAATAAGGGGATATCCATGAGATTGGAAGATTTTATACCTAGAAGATTGAAGTTTACAAACAAGTGGGAATATTTTAAGTATATGATTGAACAGTATTGGACTAGATGGTTAATTCCAAATTCATTTTCCAGTAGAAATCAATTTTAAGATTACAATTAAGTTAAAAAAGCATAAGATGATCAAGATTTGAGGAATTGTCAAGGAATTAATATGATTGAGAAATATTGCCTTGAAAGGCAGGATGCTTGCAAGGAAGAAGAGTGGGAAAAAACAAAAGAAAAGAAGAAAAAAAAGTTCAAATATCTCAGAGAAAAATGGTCCTCCTGATGGAATGAAACTGTAGAATGAAAGATCAGTAGCATAGACACTTAACATTAAAATCCTAACATATTTAGTTTTTTTTTTTTTGCACTTAATCATGTGGTTTTTATTTTAAGAAAAGAGAGCATATACTATCTTTTAGATTTTGATCTGGCTTCAAATTATATAATTAGGGCAGTCAAGAGTTGATGATTCTTCTTGAGAGCAGTTTTTGATACTCTCAATTGAGTAGTTCACTATTTGGAAGGTTTAGATTGTGAGTACTTAAAACTAAACTATTAACAACAACAGCATGAAGATAGTTTGTTTTGAATCTTGTTGGTTATGTAATTCTTATAAATTTAACATATAAAATGGTTAGACGTTGGGGATTTTTACAGGAGAGTATGCAAGTACATTCAAACACGTTCTTTACTGTTGGTGAGATTTTCTAATTACTTTTATGTTGTAGGTTCTATTGCTTATTCTTGTTTCTCAATGGGTATCATAAAAATGTTTATATTTAGGATTGGTGTTAGTCATTCAATGAACATTTGCAATTCAAGAAGTTATGGTAAATTTCTATAAGTTATACCAATCAAATGGAGTTTGTTACCTTCTACAAAACACACAAGTTTCATGTGGAAATGCCTAGAGTTGTATATAGTATTTGCTAATGAACGGTTTTGCTTTTTAGATCCTACAAAATATTATGGAGTTGAGATCAGACAAAAGAAGGCTTGTTGAGGAGGTTTGTATATATTTGGTTTAGGATGCATTTTGTAATATTCTCTTAAATTTAAGAGGAAATTTTGATGTTTTTTGGCATCTTATGTTAAATTGAAATTGTTGTTTGAGAGTTCATTCAAATTATTGAATGGATTGTATTGATTTTTTTTATAAATAATTTTCTTTGTTATAGGAGCTAGAAACCCAGCAAGTGCCAAAGAAGTCAAAGTTTTTAGTCAGTGATGATGAATCTAATGAGGATATAGATGATATGGATGAAGATATGGATGATGCAGACGAGGCTGATTTGTTTGATTCAGTGTGTGCGATCTGTGATAATGGTGGAGACCTATTATGGCAAGTCTTTGTGCTAACGTTTTACTTTAAAGAGAGTTTATTTTAATATCCTAGCACGTTTTTTAGGCAGGTGTATGTGTCTTGTATAATAAATAAGATGAGACTGATTATTCTGTATTTCTTATCTATTTCCTATTATTTGGATATTCAAACATTGGAAGATCCTAAACATGAAGTGATAAAGATCATCCCTTGTCTATCTCTTTAAATCTATTATTGGGAGATTCACTTGTAAAAATGTGTAGTTCCCTTAGATGCAGGGCCTTTAGTCTTTCATTAAGATGTAGACTCTTAATTTATGTAATTGATTTTCTTATTGTAGCATTTTTTATTTAAAAGGATGCACCTGCAACTTTTTACAGCTGGGATGCAAAATATCAATTTGTGAAATCTGTTCTTTACTTATAAAATTTAATTCAATAAAAACTATCACAAATTTTAATACATTAATGAAAAATGTAACAATGTTTCTGTACTTATTGTTTTCAGTTGTGAAGGACCTTGCTTGAGGTCATTCCACCCTGACAGGAAGTCAGGTTCTGAATCAAGCTGTAAATCATTAGGTCTATCTAAAGCAGACGTTGAAGTAAGAGATTTTTGATTGATTCATTTATATGGATTATATAATAAATATTAAACTTATGCAATTATAGCCAAGACTTTTCATTTTGCAATTTAAATCACTATTATTGCAGGCAATGCCAAGCTTTTTCTGTCTCAACTGTAAATATAGGCACCACCAATGTTTTATTTGTGGGAAATTGGGTTCTTCTGACAAAACACTAGGTGCAGAGGTACTACAGTTTGGCATTTGTTTTACTATTATGCATCTATTGGAATGTTAGAACTTCCAGTTATCAATTTGAAGGTTATTTTAAGTCCATCTTTTAATATGTACTTAATGCATTCTATCTTTTGTTTTTTATTTGGTTATAATTTTTAATGCAATTATAATATCATTGAAACAAGACCCTAGAAAAGTGAATTTTCTAACATTAAATCGTGGATTGTTCAGTTGATTCTTTGGTTATCCAAACTTGCAATGGAAACAATTTTTCATTGCATCAAATTTAAATTTGATGCAAAATTCTGTCCTTTAAAAGAGATTTAAGGTTTAAACTGTTCATTATGTTGAAATTAGCATTAGAAACAGAAATGAATTGTAGTTTACGAGCTTGCTGTTTATAAAGTAGGTGATAGAGATACTTTTTTGCTGAATTCTATAAGCCTGGTTGGTAACTTTGCAATGCAATTGAGAGTATTTATTGAGGGCATATAGTTTATTAGTTTACAGAGCCTATTTATGGTTGTTAGTGTTATGGCACTACCTAGTACTGTGTGTTTATATTGTTAAAAAAGGCTTTTATAGCTTGTTACATGTTTGAACTTTGAACACAGAAATTTAGTTTATTGCTCAACATGTTGCATTGAATGAATTTTAATTGTTATTTATTTTTGAGAAATCATTGGGATATATTAATAAAATCGCAAAGTATGCACAAGCCAAACTACAGGAGTGTATAACAACCTTTAAATGTGGTCAGTCCCTGAAGTCCTCAAAACCTAGGTCTGGCCAACCTAGAAACCCAAAATTATATGCATGTTGAAAGTTCAGTCGATCCCCTCATCCTAAAACACTTATTTCTAGCAACCAAAAAGTGTGTCAATCAAAATAAGTAAACGGGAGCTAACAAAGCCTCAAACCCCAAACCCTCCAATCTCCTAGAACCTTTTCAGGAGACTGGTGCACTCATAGTCTTTGCACTCTTGGCAGTGTATGGCTTGAAGAATCTCGTGATGTCTTTTATTGTCCACAAAGGCCGTAGCCTCTTGAAAGCTTTTAAACTCTGCCTCCTTTTTGGCCTGCTCAGCCTCGTTCCCCTTCCCATTCGACTGTAGCTTGGCCACATTGTGTTGGATGTGTCAATTCAGTGTGAGCTAAGTCGTATTACAATTAATGTCTAGCACAACATATGGGTATCTCCCCTCCTGAAGCCAGATTCTTGTGTTAGTTGCATGAGCTCTATCCAACTGCTGCTGGAGCTGTGCAACCTCTATCTGTTCTCTCTCTCAGGTTTGCCTGGCCTTGTGCTCTTTCTCTAGTCTTGGTTGCTCCTCCAGTTGAAGCTCTACTCTGATTTGCACACATAGCTCAACAATGAGCATTGGCATTGCCCTGGTCGAATCTTCCTGCAACTCCTGGTGCCTTCTGATCTCATTTTCTAGCTCTGTATGTTGTAGTACTGCTTGAGTAGCTACCTACTTGAAGGTCTCCTTGCATGTGGTCCATTTTGCCTCCTAAATGACCCTCTCTTCCACCCTAGCTCGCTCCACAGCCTCCTTGGCCGCCTTCTAGATTTCATTCTAACAATAGTGCTGAGTTTCCCGGCCCCATCCCTCTGCATTAGACAATCCTTGCTGCCTTGACTCCTTTGTAGGCTTAGTTGCTCCTCACACCGAATTCAACATTGGCATATAGTTCGGCTGCTGTGTTGTCCCCGAACTTGACGTTGACCCCAAATCCCCAAACCCAGTCACCCTTCTGGAGTAAACAAATCCAAGAGTTGATTGTGGCTCCTGTGGCATCATTGGTGTCCCAGCCCTCCATAGAGCCAAGATAGGTCCCAAATGGTGTCCTCTGCGTTGCCTCTAGAGCTCTGCAAGGAAATACTGCGGTAGGTTAACAGCGGTACCAAGCCTCAGTCAGCTCATAAAAGTGAAATGTATTCCTAGAAGGTTAGATGAACTCCTCGAATGAACTGACAATCTATTGATCAACATTGCTGCCTCTTGCCAGAGTTGTGGTAATGACATGTCCACTCATTGTTTTAGGCATTGCCCTCCTGAAGAAACCTTTCGCATGTTCAAGGTTGGATATGATTGGGAGAATTGTTTCTCCCTTTGCTAGAACCCCCAACGACACCACCTACGTTGGCTTAGTTAACTTGATCTTAGTGCCCTGAAATATTGTCTCATCATTAGCCCAATTGTTGAAGAATGCATCATCTGCCAGCTTGGGGTCCCCTTCCAGCTTGGGCAGGAGCTTTGCCCATTCCACTTGTTCCACTAGTTCCCATAGTGTAGGATTTTCTTGGAAAGCCACACTTGAAGGCTCAAAGATTTGTGTTTGACCCATTACTATTGAAGCTTCCCGCCTTAGTTTGACCCTAGTTGTAGTGACCTGCGTAGGCTGAGGAGGATGTTGGGCCCTAAAGATTAAATTGTTTCTTGTCTTCCACAAGGACCAAAGTACCGTTGTCGCTTTTGAGTCTCCATCCATCTTAATGGGCAATGGTAACGTGGGCGATGGTAACGCGGTCGCCTACCAAGTGTCTAGGGCAAACAAGCATTGATACAAAAAATGATTTGTTGTCTTAGGCTCCTGCAAACACTATAAGAATGGAGGAAGCTAGAATAATCCTTCCTTTCCTTGTGAGGAAGCAATTGGTCCAATGTTTGGTACACTCCTGTAGTTTTTGTAGCAAGTTTGACCATGTATGAGTTATGTGGTAGGCAAAAATTGGCATTCCTAGATATGAGTCTTGTTCTATGCTTGGTAGGATCCCCAATATCTAGGAGATCCTGCCCCTCATCTGATCGTTAGTGTTCACCAAATTGACCACCGACTTTGCTCTATTTATCTCAAGGTCCCCCTCCTCAGCCATATGATCAAGTGCTCAATTAAGTGCAAAGGCCTACGGAAGAATCGCTCATGAGAACATGATAATATCGTCAACGTAATGCTCAACAAGGCATTCAACCCCTACAACTTCTAGACCTCTTACACGTTCTGCCTCACTGTATATCTGTAACATGTCCATGGCAATAATGATCAGTAGCGGGGAGAGGGGATCCCCCTGTTTAAGCCCCCCACCCAGCTTGACAAAATCCCAAAGTCTACCATCAATATCAAAGGAGTAGCTCCCTGAAGCTTGCAATTGAATACAAAGATCCACAAACTTGGGATCAAACCCCTTGCACAACATAATCTTCCTTAGCGCCTCCTAGTTGACTATATCATATGCCTTTGTGATATCCAACTTGATGCACATCCCCGGGTAACCTGTATTACATAGTGAGTGTAGAATCTCTTGCAGTAGTATAACTTGGTCTTGCAGGAAGTGCCCTTTTACAAAACCCGCATGATGCACCCCAACTAGCTTTAGCATCATTGGGGCTAGACGGCGAATGAGCATTTTCGTGAACTTGTCGAACCTACTTCCAATATAGCATCTTGTTAAATGCATCTAGCATATTTTCCCCCATGATATTTGCAAACTCAAAAAATTTAATTGGCCATGCATCTAGACCCAAAGCTTTGTTTGTTTTCATAGTTGCCATTACTTCTTCCAACTCTATCATCATGAAGGGCCTGAGCAACACCATATTCTTTGCCTCACCGATAACCTTGCTGACTAACACTGATAGTGGTTTGGTGCTATGCTTACTCCAAATATTGGCCTCGTATTGATGCATGGCCTTGGCAATATCTTGGTTGTCGACTAGGGTAATGCCCCCTAAACTAGGTGCATTGTCCTCTTGGCTTGCCCTTTCACCTTCATGGTGGTGATAAAAAATTTTGTATTTCTATCTCCTTCCCTTAGCTAGGTGATCCTAGCGCATTGCCTTCGATATGTTTCCTCTCTAGTTGAAAGCTCTTGTAACTCTTCGAGGACTGCATGCTCCTCTTCTTCCAACTCTGCGTCTTCTTTCTGCTGTGATAGTATTTCTCCCAGCCATTGTTGCAACCTGACCTGATGAGCAGGAAAGGAAAATTTATCTTCAAATGCTTTGGAGCAAAGTTTTTGTTTGAGTTGGGTTCAATCTATTCTTCAGGAATTCCTATAGGTCCCCTTGTGCTTGGTAAGTTTCCTAAATTGTAGTCACCATTGGTTAAAGCCAAGGTTTGATTAACCAAGCTTGCTCAAATCGAAATGGACAAGGAGGAATTCACAGGCGTCTATGAACTTGACAAACAATCGAACAATGGTTTGAAGCCTATCACTCCTTCCTAGAGACTTGAATATCAAAGTTCAGTTAAAGATTTGAGCTAATTTAGACCCAATCAATTTTGGACAGCACTTGATCCTCACCTCGTTGTCTGTTACTCCATGTGAATTTGCAGTCTTTGATCTCCATGTCAATAAGCTCATGGTCTTCAAGAAGCGATTGAAATTCCAAACTCCCTAGAGGGTTCGTGTTGTTGCATTCGGATTTCTCTCATGGATGCAATTGTTGATTGAAATCACCTATTTGGATCCATTGTCTTTGATCTGGAACCACCCAAGACACTATTTTGAGCTCTTGTAGCTGAATTTCCCAATTCTGGGCCCCATAAACATTGGTAAGCCATATTCCCTCAGGAATGACGAAGATTGTTATTCTCCATGTGGATGAGTCCATGAAGGTGAAAGGCAATCATGAAAGAATAGCTAGTCCACCTACCCTACCCTGACAAGGGATCAACTACATTTGCCAGCCATCCCACCTCAAGAACTGAGATTCCATTTGTTGTAGTTTTGTTTCCTACAAGCATACTACATTACATTCTTCATTTTGTACAATTTCTTTTAGGCCATTTCGTTTATAGGGTGTACCTTGACCCCTACAGTTCCATGATAGAATCTTCATGGTCTATTGGCATACCGTTTCTTGTAGACCTCTTTCAAGGTCTGTTGAAATGCCAACTCAATCTCCAATTGAGTTTTCTTATTCTAGGCAATTGATGTTAGGGGGCGGTCAGTTTTCACAATACTCGACAACACAGGAAAAGCCCCCATCTCTATCTCAGCATCCTCCTTGTTGGGCGCTACAATCTTCATCATCTGGGGCTTCGAGGATCCCCTTACAACAAACACCTAGCTTCCTAGTGGGGGAAGAGTGGTCCCTTCATCAACTAGATTTGGTTCCAAAGGGTGGGAAATCCCCTTCCCCTTAGGAGAACCTCCATCCACCTTCCTAAGCCCCCTAGATTCAGTAGTATCTGGGGCTGGGCAGCCCTTCTTGCCAACCTTAAACCAACCTGCCTCCACCTTTTTCACTGGTGGTTGGGCCTTGGGTCAAACCTTACAAGTAGAAGCCTAATGGTTCGCCTTTCCATAGACAGTACAATGTCGGTTGCCTGCCCTAATTAGCCTTTCCATAGACAGTACAATGTCGGTTGCCTGCCCTAATTAGAGAAGTGTTATCATCAATGATGTTTTCATATTCTATGAGTATTCCTTCTTCTCTCGATGGAAGATCCAAAATCACTTCTCAGACTAGATCCTTTGATGACAGCGACTGCCCTACATAGAAGTGCGGAAAACCCATTCTCTCCATCAAGCCCGTAAAATTATCAAATGTTATAAACTCTCCAAAGAAACCCATGAGGGTTTCAAGAATTCTGTTGTCCACATTTCCCAGGGAATACTAGATGCCTTGATCCACATAGATGCTCAAGTGAAAAGGTCTTCGTCCTTATGAGCCTTTGGCCACCATGGTGTCAAGGCCAACCCACCGGCTTTGTAGAACCACGACCCTCCCACAAGAACTCTATCACGGTTAGTGGCAGACTGAAGTATGAAAAGCAACAAGTCCTCTAATAGGCTATGAATCTCAACATTCTCCAAACCCCACATAGTATGCACCCACTTCTTAAAAAGGTCCATCTGGGGTCTAGCACCACTGGATACAGCCTTGCAAATCAGATTCATCTCCATCGTCTGTATCCCCTTGGAAGGAGGGTGTTGGACTTGTAGCCGCATAAGGCCCTCTTGCCTAGAACAAGTCTCAATGCCTCCATCCCTTGGCCTCTAACCCCCATTGCTGTTTCCTAGTGCTGAGTTTCCACCCCGTCTCCTCCTCAGCCCCTCCTCCTACATTCTTCCCTGGTGGGCACTCCCCGAAGCTCATCCCACCAATGCCAGTCCCACCTGCGCCTGCTGTGTCGACATCTGCCACCATTCTTGCTCCCCTGGCCATACCTGGTCCTGCTTCCACTCCCATTGCAAATCCCCACCAAACTGTAAGTAAATCTTGTCAACTATGTTTGTCAAATACCAAATTTTAATTTTATTTATGAAAGCAACGGCTTTTTTTTCCTTTGATTCTTCAAACAATGCTATTCTCTTATCTCCAACATTAATTAGCTTGTCAGTTTGAGCTTCACTTGCACCATACACTTTTCAGGCAGAAGAAAGTCAGACTCAATAAGTAGTTGCCTAGTTCTTGTTGATTTTGACAAGAAGAATCGAAAATTTGTTTACAGAAATGGGGCTTTGACTAAACTTGTCTTCTCATGCAGATTTCTATCACCGGTTAATTGTCAGTTTTGATACTTTTGACAACACTGGGTACTCCATGTCCTTTCTTTTAGTATAAATGATAAACAATGATTTATTTCATTTTTTATATAGATTGTCACTTTGTGAGGTATTGGTGATTATCTCTGTGATTGTTTTGCAGGCTTCTTCATTGTTTCTAGTTTGTTTGTCTGCTTCTTTGTCCATATTTTTTTGAGCTTTGTTACATTTCCTTTTTCTCCTTGAAGTACTCTGTTGACACAAAAGTTGTAAGATGGGTCTATTACATGGTGTATTATTAATCTTATCTATGACATTATGAGACTAGATAATTTTTTGTATTCATGTGATGGCCATCAAATATGGTATAAATCATATCTGTATTGTTTTAACATTTTCTTTTTAGTTTTGCGTGGTAGCACAAAATCATTAGTACTTCATTTTTTCTATCTTATATTAAGGAGTAGTTTCCAACTTATTCTTCCAGACCTTATATTCTTTTGGTATTCTCTTTTATGTGAATCTTCATCTTTTTCATGTGTGGGTATTATTTTAGGTCTATTATCAGTAATTTATAATCCAAAGAAATCCCCAGTTCTATTATGGCCAGGTTATCGTAAAAAGAAAGTTAATTAGAATGGGCCTTCAGCTTATGATACATATGGAAATCCTTGGTCCGGAAGCACCAGGTCTAAAAGGACAAAACATATAAAGAACCTAAAGAAACATCATGTTCCTACACACAATGCAACAGAAGTAAATGGCATCTATCTATAAAAAGTAAGAAAAAAAAAGTTTATTCCTTGTCAAATGACCCATTCGTGTAACTAGAAGGAAGGTACCTTTTCAATTGGAGGGTCTGCCTGTTTCTTTGCTTTAGTCTACTCCTTTTTGATTGGAACGGGTACATTTTCCCCCATCTCATGGCTTCACATTGCCCAATTCCAGTAAGGTGTTTTCCATGTCTGCTACTGGTCCTTACATTACTGGGCAATCTTCAACCGTCATGCCATGCTATAAATTTATATCTAGTGGTTGATCCATATTCTCTATCATCTGATCTTTTGACAAACTCAGATGCAGTGGCTTATTTGCCTGTTGCTGAGTTTAGAAGCCAGTGTCCACTTGTGCTTGTGAAATGACAGCTGTTGCTGCCATCCTGTGAAATTGCAGTATTTTAACGAAGGTTTTGCCTTGAGATGCCCTTCCTTTTAGATTTATTGGAGCCTTTAGAACCCTCACTCTTCTTCTTCTTCTCTCTACGATGAATTCCTTTGGTCTTTTTTGATGTAAGTCTTTCTCCTTTTATTTTCCTACTTGACTCTAGTGTTCTTATTACCCCTGCTGCTCTCGCTAGACTCTGACTTTCAAGTGACCCAGAAATCATTCACGGTGACTTTGATGAAATGAACATTGAATCACCTACAAACATCATGAACTCAAATCTCTCCTTTCTAATCAATGATTTAAAAGTTCTGCAAAATTAAGCTACATTTAAAAAAGATAATTTACTATGTTTCACACCAAAATTTTGGAATATCTATTTTCCCTTTTAATTTTTAAGTAATACTATAAAAATGTTAAATGGCTTTTTAATTTTTAGTAGTATTTGGCCTTTTGAGGCTTGGCGAAAAAGAGCTTAGGATATCCCTTTATTCTTCTCTTGTGTTGCATTGCATGGAGAGAATTTTATTTTTCAGAAAATCAAAATTTTCAACATTACACCCTTTGATGCTGACTCGAAGAATAGCTTTATGCCTTTAGCTCTTGGTCAATGAATGAAATGCCAGAGCAAAATATAAAGTTAATTATACGTAATGCATCATGAAAGATTGAAGGGCATATATATTGGGTGAAGATCTAGGTACTGTGCTGCAAGCATGGGTGTTGGACTGCTTTGACTGGGATATTTGATTTGACAAGTAAATACCTTTTATTTAAAAAACTTCAGTTCTTTGACATGTCTTCTATTTTGCCACATTTTCCCCTATTCTTGAGGCATTTTATCCAAACCGATCTCGAGAAATAGACCTTTGCTTCACAAAACTGAAGGATCGCTTCTATTGAATGGAGTTTGAATTACTGTGCCAATTGATGAAAATATAAGAAAAGCTTCTTTATTCTTCTTCAAGACATGGGAATCAATACATCAAATGAGGTTCATGTTGGAGTTGGCACAAGTGGAAGCTTGGAGTGCATGGATTTTTAATTCTCATTCTTGCCAAAATGTCTGGTTTCTGTTTTTGGACACAGATAATAAAAAATTCATATCTCTCAAACGGTAATGAATTTTGATTCATATGATCCACCATTGAAAAGCTCATGAAAATGCTGCAATGTAAAAAGAAACTATAGAGGAAAATGTGTCTACAAAATTGAGTTATAGGCCAATATTTCAGCACTGTTCAGATTTCCCCTGATTTAGATAGGCGTGACCAAAACTGAAATTAATTTTTCTGAATGAGTTCTGCAAGTTTCTTGATTCTAACCTAAGGGAATTGCTGGAGCTTTCCAAAAATATGCAACACATACTTCATATCATCATATGTAGAGAGATCATTAAATCAATTTGGGTGTTTAGAAATGACTTTGAAGAAGTTTTGGCAAATACTTTATATGCATGCAAGAAGTTCACAAATCTTCATCAAATTTTGATGAATTGTGCACAGATCTACTCCATATAACTTCTAAACGTCAAAGGTTAAATAATTCTTGAGGTAGCAGGCTGAATTGAACATCAATAACATGATTACATAACAAGATAAAGATGGTTTTCACATGGATACAAATGCCCTTAATTAACATCATAATTCTTAAACACAGTTGCCCTCATATTGCTGCAAAAAGACCTCCACAATGCTAGATATACTTGATGGAGGGGAAAGTATAACAAAACTCATGCATTAAAATGGCTTTGAAGCCACCATGCATGATCATTCATTTCTATAAACATTTGTATGCAAAACATTCATGATCTAAGTTGAGGCAAGAAACATAGCAATGAACATGCAATGAAAATAAAATTAAGCATCACTTAGGATGCAGGAGAGGGTTTCCTTGATCTTCAAACTCATGGATATTTGTGAGAAATGTGAGAAACTTGTGAGAAAACATTGTGAGAAACTATTGGGAAAAATGGGGCTTCCAAATTTGTGATGGGAGAACTTGATTATGAGGAAGGGTTGGCTGCAAGAATGTGAGAAATTGGGAGTACTTTGAAACTAAGAAACTATGGCAACAACTCAAAAGGATAAAAGATTGAGTAAGAGAGGAGAAAAAACAACTTTACTCTATTCATCTTGACATTCCTAATGCTCCATTGTTTTTACAATGAGGCTCATGGCCTTCTTTTATAGCTTAATGAGTAAGGAGGATTTGAAACTCCTCAACATGTGGAACTAATTTCTCTCCTTTTGCTTCTTCCTCTATGCATAAATTAAGTTTTTCTAAGGTATTCTAGCTATTTTTCTTTAGCAATTTTTGCCTTATTTGAACACATGAAACTACTAACATCTACTTGACTTGAAAGTATGAAAAGAGAACAATACCCTTGCCTACTCAAAAATCATCGAAGATACAATCCACAACGACTCAGAGACAATTTTAACTTTTTAAAAATTTGTGTCATGTCTGGGTTTGCAACCCTATTTTGACATGTGACAATCCAACAAATTTTTGTTTGTGATCTGGGCTAGAATTATCTCTAATTTGCGACTGAATTGTAATGGATGTCATGAACTAGAGTTATGGGTTGTGATCCATCTTTTAGAATCATATCAAATGAACAAAAAAAAAAAAAAAAAAGTTAAAAAACNAAGTTCAAGAACATCACGAATGAGCAAAACAGTCAGCGAGGAAGGAAAGATGTCCTTATTAAATCTTATATTTATTTTCTGCTATTGTGAATGTGAAATGTGTCAAGAATGTAATGCCACATGAACAGGAAACTATAAAAAATAAGTTCTAAATGATTGCCTATATTTTAAATAGTTTTTGAGTATTATTTTTTTTGTAAACCTTTCAAATAATAAAAATGAAAGGTAGTCAGTCCACAGATTAATAGCTAATGAATTGTCTAATTAAATGAATGTAATAGCTAATGAATGTGAAATGTGTCAAGAATGTAATGCCACATGAACAGTAAACTATAAAAAATAAATTTTAAATGATTGTCTATATTTTTAATAGTTTTTGGGTAGTTTTTTTTATTGAAAAACTTTAAATTAACAAAAATGAAGGTAGTAAGTTCCCAGATTAATAGTTAATGAATTGCTTCATTAGAGGTGATGTGCCCTATAATTATTCTAACATATTTGCAGCTGCTTTATTTCAATAGCACTTCTAAGCAACTGGGTCATGCTGTTATCAGGTCTTCCCCTGTGTCTCTGCAACATGTGGTCGATTTTATCATCCAACATGCGTATCAAAAATGTTGGTTCTAGAAAATGAGGCAGATGTACTATCAAAAAATATATCTGACGGATTGCCTTTTACATGTCCCATTCATAAATGTTTTGTTTGCAAGAAAACAGAGAAGAAAGATGATGAAGATATGCAATTTGCAATTTGTCGTCGTTGTCCAAGAGCATATCACAGGAAATGTTTGCCAGCGTAAGTATTTATGGTTGAATTTGCAATCTATGTATCATTTTTCTAATTATTTTGCGATATGTTTCAGTCAAAGCTTAGTGAAAACACAACCATATGCATATCCAAGGTCATAAAGAAGTGTTTATTTAACAACATAAATAAATCCTGTAAAAGTAATGGCTGAAATTTGAGTTTTGTCAAATAGATTCAAATTATCTCCGAAAGGAATATCAGTTTCAGTTTTATATATTCATGATTCGTTGCTTTGTGGATGCACCTTTTTCTATGCACTGCAGTAGGTTTTGCACTTTGTGTTCTAATGTTTTATTTTCACATTTATTCATTTACAGAAACAAACAACATTGATTTTGTTTTGATTATATATGTTCCTGTCAGGGCAATTACGTTTGATGAGACAGAGGATGAACCGCAACGTGCCTGGGAAGACCTTATTCCTAACAGAATATTGATATATTGCAGGTCTTCACATTTTTAAATTCTATATAGGTAAATAATAGTATTTTTGTTTTTTCACTCACATTTTTTTTGGGAACAGAAAACATAAGATTGATCCAGACCTAGGTACCCCGAAGAGGAACCACATAATATTTCCCGAGGTTCAGACAAGTGATAAAATGCCTAAGAAATGCCCTGGTGAGCTATCAGATACTGTCTTGGAAAGGACAGCTGTAACTTCAAAGGTTCATGCCTCATTTGAACTTACTAAAAAGACAGAAAAGCAGAAGGGAAAAAGTACTCGTGATGCTGCAATTCCCAAGGTTTATATGTCATCTGAACTTAATAAGAATGTGATGAAGCAAAAGGAAAAATATGCGACGAAGAAGGATAACAAGTCTTCTGTTATTGAATTGAGCAAATTCTCAGTTCAGGACAGTAAATTCAAAGGTTCTTCACCTAGAAAAAGTGAAACTGATATGCATCAATCAAGGAAAGAAGTTCCTAAAATGACTGATATAGTGACCAAATTTGATGAAAGGGAAATTGAGAGCTCGTAAGTCTAGTATGGTAATTATCTGAAGACAAACTATTTAGTTCATTAACATTCTTCTAATTTTCAGTTGTGTGATGCAGGGTACTTTCTATGATAAAGAATGCAACAGTTGGATTGAATTTGAGTGATATTTGTGCCAAACATGAAGTCTCTTCAACACATCAGTTAAGTCAGGCTCATAAGAATGTAGATAAGACTATAACTCAAGGAAAAGTCGAGGGAGCTGTCAAGGTATTTAGTTAATATTAAATCTGAAATTGAATTCATTATTACAGGATGCCCAAGCTATTCGAATTGCTTTTGTAAATGAATGTTTACCTTTATAAAAAGTTTATAAACTATATTTGACTATTTGGTGTTAATGGGATGTTTAGGCTGTTAAGGCTGCCCTAAAAAGACTTGAAGATGGCGGCAGCATTGATGATGCAAAGGCTGTTTGTGAGCCAGACATGATTTGTCAAATAGCACGATGGAAGGTGGGCTTTTTGTTACAATCAACTACTGATTTTGTTACATTATTTAGTCGTTATTTTAAAAATTGATATCTGTAACTATATTACTCTATTGATTTGCTAAATTATTTAACACACCTGGAAAAGAAGGGATATATTTCTGTTTGAGTTGCCTTGTTAAGTTGTACTTAACTGGTTCTTTCTATATTGAACTCTTTTAATTTTCTATAGCTACTGTGTTATTTGGTTATCTAACAGAACTGTATTTGTGTGATGTTATTTCATAGCATAGCCCATATTTACAGCAACTACGCCCAGCTTTCTTGTCTGAAGATGAATTGATTAATTGTTATTTAGTTCTGGAAGCAGTCTTTCCAATTTTGGTGATTGTCTATAGTCAGTGGTATTAGCTAAAGTGTTTTTGTTAATTTTTAAGATTTGGCTAATATATTATAATTTTGTTGTGTCTTATTTTTTAATGTTGTAGAACAAATTGAAAGTTTATCTTGCACCCTTTTTACATGGGAATCGATACACTTCATTTGGTCGCCATTTTACAAAAGTGGAAAAGTTGCAGGAGGTAACATGTCTATTAAATCTTGATTCATGGATATTAGCTACACTATTCGAATAGGCTTGATATTTTTGATTTTTTGAGCAATATAAAGTCATGTTGAAATCTACCACTATTTTAATTTTTTGATGCTTTAACTTGATCTAATTGAGGATAAAATTTTACCATGGTGATTGTAGATTGTTGAAAGGCTTCATTGGTATGTCAATCCGGGTGACATGGTATGCATTTCACAGTTTGAATCTTAATTACATTGTTTGTTTAGTATGAATCTGTCTTTTAGAAAATGTAACATCTTATTTATCCCATTAACAGATTGTAGACTTTTGCTGTGGCGCCAACGATTTTTCAACATTAATGAAAGAAAAGCTTGAAGTAACTGGGAAACAGTGTGAATATAAGAACTTTGATAGGTTTCAGCCAAAGGTACCATCACTGCTCTGGGTTTTTGTGCATTTGGCTTTCAATTTTTATTTTTGAAAAGTTCTCCTTAGCTTTTGATTCTAAGTCTATGGAAACAGTGTATATATACATATTAAAAAATTTCTTTGTATTTGCTGGTAAAATTCTAAAATTCTTTCGCTAATGGGTTTCCTTTTTTTTTTTGTTTCACCTAAGCATGTTCTCATGGTGTAATAATCGAATAAACAAATTTTAAATAAGCTTATTCAATTGTTTCTTTGTCACCTAGTTAGTATTTTCTACTTTGGCAGACTTGTATTTTGTGATCTTTTCTTTTTTCTCTTTATTTGATTGTTGTTATGATAAAGAAAAGATAAACTAAAATTGCAAGTTTATATCAAGGAATAAAAGACTTCAATAAAAAATTTAAGGCAAAAGAGCACTAGATGGCAAATATGGAGGGAGAAGTACAGGCTTGATATCCTTTAATGTGGGTGATATGGACTTAAGGCGATTGAATACTCAATAAAGATTAAGCGAACAATGAAATTTGAAGAAAGACGATACACAATACCTAAAGAGGTTGTAACTTATTTAAGACATTTAAACTGTATTAAAAGTTAATGAACAAATTAAATTCAAATATCACTGCAAGGAAAGTTATATTCCAAGGAAACAAGGGCAAAACCACTGTCCTATGTTAAGGGAAAACATTGTTTATGATAGTTAATAACCTCTTGATAACACTGAGTGCTTTTGATGATTGTAAAAAAATTGCAACTACCTGGCACTGATTGTCCAAATCTCTAAGGTATTAGGGTTGAAATGTGGACAATATATGACATGGATTGACATGATCTGCATTAAAATGTTGTGATGGACTTGGAATCATGTCATTTGTTATTAGGAAGACCTTCGATCAGTGATGGACATTGTCTACATGGTAGCGTGTCTAGCACATGCAAAACCTGTAAGGATAACACAATATGACAATTGGTATTTTGGAGTTTACAATAATTTAATGTATGCATTTTAAATGCATGTTATTTTGCATGAATTAATTAAGTCATTGTGTTCATAAAAAATGGATGTGATGAAGATGTTTTCATTTGATAAATTTAGAGAGTAATCATTGAACAGTAGTATGTGAAGCTAGAAAGTGATAAATTTGGCAGTAATATCATTGCTCTTGCATCTAAAAATTATTTAAGGAATAAAAATTACAGAACTATTTCTTTAGCATGTGTACTAGAAAGGCGGAGAGGGTTCTAGTAAACATGAAATCATCAAATTTAGAAGATTCTTACAATCCAAATGTATGTGAGCAATTTTTGTTTCCATGTTATGCAGATTCATTGCCAAAGTTAGTATTGATACATACAACATGCGCATAAATAATTAAAAGATATACCAGTTATTGCAAACTTGCTGACATTGTGGGGAAACATGCGTCTTCAGACAAGAGTATTCCATAATTGTACCTGTTGCAAGTTCTGCGCTTCATGAATTGTATGGCAAAGTGTTTCCAGCATCTTCTTAGGTGTCATTCTTCTCAAACAAAAGAAATGAAAGTTTCAAAGCTTATCTTATAGTATGAAATAATGTAGAACTTATAGTCAAAGCCTGCCAACAGATTAACTGCCAAGTATTACAAGTTCTTGATAGAAGAGTCTTTTACTTTTCTTACAAGCAAGAGGGAAATTGAAGAGGTTGCTTCTGATATCCTTTGAACTTTTGGCTGTGACGTGCTACTTTTTAACCTTCCAGAATAAAACAGATATAAGGCAGTAATATTATTCTACACAATCTATGTCGTAATCCTAAAATTGGGGTTTATAAAGTTACATCTAGATATCAAGCGTTGTTTATGTACGTGGTAGTGTTTAATGGTAACATAATCCTATAAAAAGTTTCGTTGATTTGAATATTGTAGGATTGAAAATCCATATAGAGTGTGCTACATGTTGTACAGGTTGAAGCTTAAGCTGTTTCAGCTGAGGACTATATTCAAAGCCAGAATTTGTTTTTCGTATCATCTTGCAAATGCTTAGATACCATTTTTAGATCATGTTTAATTTTTTATGGACCCTCTCTTCTTTGAACAGAGATAGATCATTATGAGACATCGGAAATTTTTTGCCAACCTTTTTTGTACATCTTTAATTATTTGATAGACTCTAGTCTTCTTTGGATAAAAGCTGGTTTTTAATAAGAGACTGGAAATATTTGCATACTTTCCTGTATCAATGTTATGAAATTTGGGTTTCAACTTTGTCCAGCCATAATCTAGGCCCCTTTAGTTTGTGTTTCACCTTAACAACCCACCCCCACCTCCCACCCACCCTCAAGGGCAAAGGTTCGAACTCTGTTGAGTGATGCATGCCTCTTTTATTTGGCATGTAGATTTGGAGCACCTTTCCTTAATTTTTTGTTTACGATACCTTTGCATCTTCTTGAGTTCCAACCACTTCCTTTTGATCTTTGTTAGTTTAGCTTGGATGACGATAATCCAAACAGAGAATAACACAGGGAAAAACATGGCAAAGAATGATAAACTGGATTTATTTCATTTATATCACACAAACTTTTCTACCTTGTGATTTCATAATATACTGCAGAAATGATATTTTCTATCTTAATTTTTTTAATTGGGGTCTAGGGTTTATGATATGTGAACCAACCATTGTTTTATAATTTCTTTGTAAATCTAAGAATTAGTGACAGAATGTTTAAGCTAGTGATTCTAGGTTACAGTTTAAAGTATTGTTATCTTGCATTACTAGGGATAGGTTCTTGTGTTCTTGAACCTTACGAAATTTAGGTATCTTATAGAAATTATTCTATGTAACGCAGAAATAGGCTACGGCAACATTCTTGGAACTTTAATTTATTTAATGGTTATCTTGGTGCCTTTATCCTATCAACATGGGCTACTCTGTTAAGGTAAGCAAAGGATTTGATAATAATTTTGCCTATGCCCTGGTTACTTGAATGTAAATTTCTACTGTGCCTCTAGGTGGCATGTGTGGCAATATGCTTTTTGGAATCAAACCTGTGAATTGCAAAATCATTGCAAAATCATAACCCACCTACTCTAACCAAGTGAGCTATGCCTGACTAATTTTAATATCGTTAATATTACTTATAAATGACATTGGTCAGCAGTTTTCCTCTGTTGTAGGCTCTTTTATATTTTACATTTCAGCCTCCTCAGGTCTTCACATTCTTAACGTCTATCAATCAATTGATTATAGTGATGACGTTTGAGTTATATGCCATTTTAACCATCATGCACAACAATTTTCATTACTTGTTATGATGGTTTATTGCTGTCCTTTAATATGTATTTCAACACAGAATAATTTCAATTTTGAGAGACGAGACTGGATGACTGTAGATCCAACAGAACTACCATCTGGTGATAGGCTGGTATGTCTTTAGATTTATATGATTAGGTCCCTCATAATTCACATTTATCTGTTACTTTCTTAGCCTAGTTTATTTTCTTTCTTATACCAAAGTGTTTCTTCAAATATTCTCCAGATTATGGGATTAAATCCACCCTTTGGTGTTAAAGGAGCACTTGCAAATAAATTTATTGCCAAGGCTTTGCAGTTCAAGCCAAAGCTGATTGCGCTTATTGTACCAAAGGAAGCACGGAGGTAAGAGTTATCTTTACATATAATATACTTTATCTTTTTTAATGAGATACAAGTTTTGGAATACTTTGTTGCCAGTATTAAATTCATTCAAATGCAAAATTCAGACTTACAAAAGAAGTAGATGGATACACTTTGATTTGGGAGGATCCAGTTTTAATGTCAGGCAAGGTATGTTTAAAAAATCTAAGATTGGTCTGTGCATTGTTTGAACCGATATCCAAGTATTGTTGTTTGATTTTTTTTATTAATATTTTGGGTTGTTTGCAGTCATTCTACATGCCAGGCTCGATTGATGTTGATGACAATATATTAGGCCAGTGGAACACTGTGGCACCTCCGCTATTCTTGTGGAGTCGTAATGAATTTGCCGAATGGCATAAGGAGATAGCAATCCAACGTCGGCACATTTTTAATGTCCAGGATGATATAGCAAATACTAAAAGAAACGTTGAAGAATATGTCAATGAGGATCCAGCTGAAGCACATCAAAGTGGATTAAAGAAACTTAAGGAGACAAATAGTGATGGTGAGCTTAGGAGCAAGACATTTAAGATAGATGCCAGAGGTATGAAAGACAAAGGCAGGGCAGAAATGGAAAATCATGACATACAAAACTTTACAGGGGAGAGGGAGAAAGTTAAACCTGATAGGGAGCAAAGGGTTTCTTCGGAAACGAGATTAGATCTTAAGAAAGATCCTGACTTGAACCAGGTTTCATTTTCAAGAATGTCCAATACAGAAGTAAGAAGCAGGGATGATCTTGCTCATGGCAGCAATGTTGGATCATATGCCCTGAAATCTGACTTTGGTAGATCTCCCTACCAAAGACATGACCATGGAAGAGACTCTACTGATCATGAGGAGTATGCCCCTGCTCTTGTAAATACAGGGTCTTCAAGAAATGTTTCTCGTAACTTTGAATCTGACTATCATTATAACTATCAAAATTTGCATGGCTTACACAGTGGCAACACAAATTATAATAGAGAAGCCCAATGCAATTTTGAGCTTGATTGGACAAGGAACCGTATGGATGCCAGAAATTCTGATTGGTTATCTGTAGATTCTCAAAGTAGTACATTTGGTGGTACACGTTCAAATTATTTGTCTGAGCCTCAACATCCCAAACCAACGGAATCTGCAATACAGCACTATGCACGTCAGCTGGATCATCAAATTAATTATGGTTCCCAAGACTATTCAAAAGATTCGAAAAGCTTTAGTGTTGGCTCCCATACCATGTACCCACACCAGAATACTTCAGGTTGGATAGAGGATTAATCCCATGTTTGGATTAGTATTTTGCCGATATTGCTCTATGTTCATGAGATCAACAGAGCACTAAAATCATTGAATTCTTTTTGTTTATATGGAAATATATTTAGTTATTCTGTGTAATGTTCACAAAAATTACTAAATGAGTTTTTGTATTTGCATATACTTGTTTTCTCTTAGTGAAGCGGATTTTTAATAGACAGAGCAAGCTGATTTTTTATAGCTACTAAAGAGTCAAGGTTAATGGTGTCGGTTAAATTTCGAGAGTTTTGTTAGAATGCTGCATAGCTTGTTGAGAAGATTTGTGCATTGTTTTATACAAATCACATTTTCAATTTCGATTGATCGGTTAGTGTCAACTTTAATGGATAGTGTCACATTACATCCCTACTTTAGTGGGTCATCCAGAGTGATAGGACAGCAAATCATAACACAGATGTACGTTTATAAATGCATTACCATAAAATGAAATCGAATTACTGATAAGCTTACTCTTTTTTTGTTAATTAAATTTACTATTGCTGACAGTAATTTTATAAAGTGTAAAGCCATTTTGCTTATTTGTATATTGATTTCGTTCTTAATAAATATCAATTTTGTTTATGATGCAACTCAAATTTACTTTTTAAAGACAATTTCACTTAAAAAATATAAAATTTTTATACAAAGTTTTGATGGATGTGGAAAGGTAGGCTTTGCTTTAGGTCAGGATAAATTTATGTTTTAAACTAAATTTGATTGCATTAAAAAATCAAATTTGAGTTTTATGTTAAAAAATTGATATTGATTAAGAGTGAAATTGGTTTTTAGGATATCAAAATTTTTATCAAAAATAGCAAATTTAATTAATTAAAGGAGTGATATTTCTACATTACTAACTTTTAAGTAAAATGTATTTCAAATTAATAGAAGACATGATGATCTTGTGAAAATATATTTTTGTTTATAACATTTTTTGTACATTTACCAGTGTTGTCATGGTAAGATTAACTAATATTGCACGTCGTTTTGAATTTAAGTTGTAGATTTATTTTTATAGTTAACTATTGGCTCCTTCTCCAATTGAATGTTTGAATGGTGGATGGAAACATTTTAAATCAATATCTTGTACCTTTGTTTGCAAAATTATTTTGAATTTAAGTTGTAGATGTATTTTTATAGTTAGCTATTGGCTTCTTCTCCAAGTGAATGTTTGAATGGTAAATAGTGGACTCAAACAATTTAAATCAATATAGATTCATCAATATCTAGTAACTTTCTTTGTAAAACTACTATGTATCATTTTAGAGAAAAACTAATAAGCTAGCTCAAAGAAAATAAATTGTATGCGTCTTACAAAAATTATTTTACAATAAATCATTTGGTTGCTCTTAAATATTATATTTGACTAAGCAACATGCATTTCTATGCTTTATTGACTTTGTTTTATCATTTGATTTAGCTACATGAAATTGACTTTGAAAAGGAATGTATTTAATTACTTGACATAAGTTGAGATTAGGATTGAATAATATTTAATTATGTTGGTAAGATCTTAGAAATGTCATATTATTGTAGTTTTAGGAATTCTTTTAATATAATTGGTTAGTAGCTTAGTGTTGCTTATTTGAATTAGACTTGCTAAAATAATTGCCCATTATGATAACTGTAATAGTTGCCAACTTCAATAATTATGCTACTCTATATGTTTTTACTAGTTTTATAATTCTTTTAATAGAATTTGTTGAACACCTAGCATTAGCCATTAGAATTCAAAACACAAATTAAGTTAGGATTTCACATCAAAATTCTTACCACTGTTAACTATGACAATTGTAATAGTTAGCCCACTCTGATAACTATGCCATAATTAGTAGTTATCTTTATGATAACTGGCAGTTACCACTTCGCATAATTGACAGATACAAGAAAGTGAAATTGGTTTTGAAGTTAAAGGATGTTACCATTGATTAAAGATGTTGGTAATGATTTCTTAATCCATGTATAAAATAACCAAGGTGAAATGAATGGGTTGCAACCTCATTGATTTATATAGTTGTAAATTCTATTAGTGTACAATGTTAAGGATCTACAACACTAAAGATAATAGTGGTTGAAAAACTTTATCCTAGAGTCAATTTTCTTTAATTCTTATAAGTGGAATTTTTATTGTCCAATTTTTCTTCTACCACTATGAGAGGTACAATATATCTTTTGATTTTTGCCATGTTATTTTCTTATAACATCTTATTTTACTTATAAAATTTGTTTAACTTATTAAAGCTAGGGCTGAAAATTGATGCTCGGATATCTTTGCATTTAGGTGTTTAGAGGTAAAAAACAGTAAAATATATAATTACATGTACATTTCAATGACTTGAAAATAATTTAAGCTCACCATTTTCATAGATAATCTTGGATTTTTCTATTAGTTATAAGTATAAAAGATATGTATGTCAGTATATAATGTAGGTTTTACATGTTGCAACATGCATTTAATAACACTATAATCTTGCAATGTTCAATGTTTCTTATGCAAATTTATGTAATTGCATTTAATACATTACAACTTTTATAGCTTGTAAACTATAGGTATAGTATTAATAGTAGCATAAATAGTATTAACAACATCAATACTATTATAAGTATTTTTAGGTCTATGAAATATATATTTAAAAAAATGTATTAGTTTATTTGTTGTGTATTTTTAAGTTAATTCTTAATTAATATAATACATAATTTAAATTATCAATATGAATTTATATTTTAATAAGCGCAAGGAAAAGATTTATATTTAAAAATTAATTTATATAAACTATTATTAAAATATTTTTTTTGATAAGCATTGTTAACCATCAATTTTCAAATCCTGATTTTAACAAGTTTCAGAGTTGTAAACTTGGTTTTACACATAAATTATATTTATTGGTTTTAATAAAACGCTATATTAAAAAATAGGGTGCCTTTTTCCTTTATATTTTTGAGTTTGAACTTGGCTTTCTACATGGATTATATTTCATGTTTTTAATGGAATGCATGTATGTAAAAATACAGTGTCTTTTTTCCCTTTATTTTAGGCTTTGTACTTGGCTTTACACATGGATTATATTCTAAGTTTTTAATGAAAAGCATGCATTTAAAAATACAGTGTGTTTGGATTGCATTAAATATAACTTAGCTTCTATATTACTTTCTTTTTATTTTTGGGTTTACAGTTGGCTTTACACATGGATTATGTTTTAAGTTTTTAATGAAAAGTATGTATTTAAAAATAAGGTGCCTTTGGACTCCTTACCATAATTGGTAATTACTTAGTATTGACTCCTTAATTAAGGGAAGAAAATACCTTGTATAAGATGAAATAGCTTTACTAAAAATTGTAGTAATCACTTTATCATAATTGGCAATTACTTAGTATTGACTCCTTAATTAAGGGAAGAAAATACCTTGTATAAGATGAAATAGCTTTACTAATTTTTATAGTTGTGAATTCTATTAGACAACAACATCAACCACCCTACAGGCTGTAAAACTTCAATTTGGAGCTAATTTTCTTTAATTTTTACAAGTAAAATTTTTGTTATTTAACTTTGATAAGAGAGCTATAATTTTCTTTGATTTCTACCACTATTTTTTTTGTTGCATCTTGTTTTATGTGTAAAATTGATTCAATCCATTTGTTTTAAGAATGGTATCAAAGTAGCTTTGGTGTTCACTTTTATGTCACATTTCAAGAACCCATTTTTTTCATATAGTAATAAAGAGCATTTAACCAAAAAATTAAAGTCATTCATATTTTTAGATTTTGGTAATATAAATAAGCTCATTAATTTTTAGATGTATGTATTAACCATCATTTAGAGTAATAGTAAGGTGTTTGTTTTTCAAGTTGTAATATATGGGTTTGAGCTTGGGCATAGCACTCAAAAGATGTTAGGCTTTTGCTCATTGATCCACCTTGGTGGGATAAGCATGTATTAAGGCTCTAGGTGATGATCCTTATGTATTTCGTATTTGTTGGCATATGGTATATTAAATTTTAAATAATCTTGCTTTAATATAATATAATATTATGGACCTTGATAGCTTTAAATTAATTTTAATCAAAGAAAGTCCTTTAAAGTTTCTCTCATTACCTAGTACTATGCTTTTATTGTTGACTTAATTTGAAATATAAAGCTTTTTAAAGATATCTTAATTGTAAGTTCACTAATTCAATTTGCATTAAAATATTTTGCACAAACGAATAGTTTGGTATCTATATATTACAATATGAAATTTAATGTACCTTTCAGGAAATTGAAATTGAAGTTTTTACTTGCATTCATGGAGACCCCTTGGATATATAGGAACGTTTTAGAATTCCTTTTATGAATTTTTTATGTACTTAAGAATATTTATTCCTGCCTTAATATGAATCTAAAACAATTATTGCATATTGTATTCTAAGTCGTAGATATGTAAGATCTATCAATGGTTTAATGATTTGTTTAAACTAAACTTCATAAGTTTTAAAATATGAGAATCTAAGTATAATAGTTTAGATCCTATGTATAAAATTAGTAATCAATATCTCCTATGTTACTATTATTTTCCTTGGTTATAAAATTTTTATTCTTAAGTAGTAATATTCTACACCGAAATATAATATTTTAAAACTCATCCATAGGACCTACTTGAAGTTGTACAAGATGTGTTGCAACTTTCAATAATCAAAATGTCATTAATATATAAAGGACTAATAAAAATATTGTTATTATTATTATTTTAATAAAAATTTAAAAATGCTATGATTTTGAAGAAGTGTTTTAATTTTCTACTACCACGTTGTTGGTGTTAACCAATCTTATGTTTTGGTATGCTAAAACTTGAAAATAAATAAGGTTTCTTGGTTTGTTTGAACATGTGTGCAAATCTCTCATGTGCATATCTCTCTTAAGTTAATGAGCATTGATAAAGAATGTGAGCTTAGGAAGCTATTTCAAGTTACCTTTGGAGGTTTAGGATGTAAGGAAGTTAATTCAGAGGATTCAAAACTTTTTTTTTTCATAGCCCTAAATGCAGGGTAGATGCTGAATTGAGTTTACTGATCCGCAAGTAGTATTGGAGCTTGGTGACCATTCTTGGATTTGACAACTCAAAAGAATGGAAAGATAGGTGATATTACTTGCACAATTTTCTTTCTTTGATGATATTAACTATGCTTTCTAAAAGGAATGCATATAAACATACTTAGTATTGTTTGAATTTGATGTATAGTAGAGCATGATTGGATGATATACAACATCATCAAAACCAAAAGCTAGCTAGGATGATGATGATAATAAGGTATTCATGAATGATTTAAAAGCAAGAAATGTTATAGCATCAACCCTTATTCAAGATGTACAAAACATAGAATTTTCCTCCACTAAAGAAGTGCAATATCTAGTTGGCGTTTTCAGACCAATCCATTACTATTCCATTAGGATTGATAAAGGATATTATAACCATTGTTAGTAGGTGGCCATATCCAACATATTTCCTAGTGATCCATGTGGACAATTGGAAGGGAGATTTCCCAATTATTATAGGGAAGGCTTGGCTAAGTACCATTGATGCCAAGTTAGAAATTAGGAACCTCTTCTTGGAAATCTTTAAAGAATTAAGTTTGGTAAAATAAAGAAGAAGAGAGTTCCATATATTGTGTACAGTGACACAAGGTGCAACTACATGTAGAAAATATGGACAATCAAGAGCATGTCTATTATAACATGTAATATATGTGCCAAAACTACCAATATTCAAAAGTGTTTGTACACAGTAGCCACAAAATAGGAAGGCACCCAGTGGTTGACTACATACACCAACTCTAGTTCTACAATGTGCATGGAACTAGCAAAGATCATCACAAATGCATATATAGATAAGATGGATGAGATGGAGCAAATTAGGACCCAACTCTCAAAAGCTAAGCATTGAATAGAACCAGAGATAGATTAGGAAGAGTTAGAAGTCCCTAACACTTTTGAACAAAAGCCCTTAGAGTTGAAATCCTTGCCGACATCTTTAGAATATGTATTCTTAAACAATGGGAAGCCAGTAATCATAAATGTTCAACTCACCAAAGAATAGAAGGAAAAGTTGCTGAAAGTAGTCAACAAATGGCGAATAACCTTTTTCTAGTCATATGATTAAACAACAAGAATAGATCCACACATATGCCAATATTGAATCTACACAAACTTTGCTATCAAGCCCAAGAGGTAACCACGAAGGAGGTTGAATCCAAAGCTGAAATAGATTGTTAAAAAGAAAGTTAAGAAACGTCTCAAGGCTAGGTTCATTTGTCTAGTGGTAGACAGTGTGTGGGTAAGTTCACTTATTATTGTACCTAAGTAAGGGGGGCAATGGAGAGTCTATATAGACTTCAGGTTGTTGAACATGGCAATTTTCAAAGATCAGTTTCCATTACCATTTGTGTATCAAGTTTTGGATACTATTATAGAACATAGCTACTCTAGTTTTTTGAACAAATATAGTAGCTGTAATTAGATCCAAATTGCTTCAAAAGACCAAAGTAAAACAACGTTCACAAATCCTTGAAGGACTTTTGCATATAAAAAGATGTCTTTTGGTTTGTGTAAAGCTCCTTTAACCTTTCAATGCCTAGTCTTCAACATTTTTCAGCAGTACACTGGCAATGGTGTGAAAGTCTTCATGGATAACTTCTCTATCTATGGTGTTGGTTTCAAGCAAAGTTTTGAATTTGTCTTGACTAGCTACTGAAACAATGTGTGGAGAAAAACCTAGGGCTTAACTGGAAAAAGAGCTATTTGATAATCTAAGAGTGCATTGTCCTAAGGCAATGAATTTCAGAAAAGGGTATTGAAGTGAACCTTGAAAAGATAAGGGTTATCCAAGGAATCACTAGACAACCTTAAACAATCAAATATATGAGGTCATTCCTTAGACATACTGGTTACCATAGGCGCTTCATTGAAAACTTCTCAAAAATCATCAAACCACTTGATGAGCTTAGAAAGAAGGATGCAGCATTTGAATGGACCCAGGAATGCGAATAGGCATTCCACCACTTGAAGTAGAATCTTGTAGAGACACCAATTCTATGAAAACTTTATTGGTCCAAACATTTCCATATCATGATAGATGCATCCAATTATGCATTGGGAGTAGTGCTTACACAAATGAACGATAAAAAATGCCTATACTATATCCATTGTACAAGTAGAAGCATTGTGAGCACACAACTTAATTACACCACTACAGAAAAGGAACTAATGGCAGTGGTGTATGCTCCTGAAAAATTCAAGCACTCTGTGCTTGGATACCTCATTTTTGTGCACGATGATTATAGTATCATTTGCTTGTTCATGAATAAGCCAATAGTGAATCCCTATGTTATATGATGGTTGGTGATCCTACAAGAGTTTGATTTGACAATAGTAGACAAAAAGGGAACCGAGAATGTGATTGCCAATCATTTATCTCGATTAAGATAAGACAAGAAAATCAATGAAGAACCCTTATCTGATTAGTTCCCAGATGAATTTCTCTTTGCCAAGGCAACCAAAGTTCAAGCACCAAGGGTTACAAATTGGTACAATGAATTCCTCTCCTATCTACTCACATAGAAGACCCTTGTGGAATGGGACCATAGGAGAAAAGAATAGTTCCTCCACCAAGTTAAACAATACATCAAGATAGAGGGCAACCTCTACAAAATCTGTGTAAGTGGCTTGGTACAATGGCACATACCTAATGAAGATCGAGTACGAGTCCTCTAGGATGCCCATGAGGGCCCTTGTGGGGGCCATTATGTAGGATGGAGAACAATCATAAAAATCTTGATTGTAGGGTAATTCTAGCCCACGATCTTTAGGGATGTCCACCATGTCACCCATTCATGCAAGTGATATCAATGAAATAGAGAGATGACAACCAAGATGGAATGATCCCAACAATGGATCCAACCACTACAACCTTTCCATCTTTGAGAAATTGATTTTATAAGATCTATCATTTCCATGTCCAATGGAAAGTCTTACATTATTATTGTTATTGACTATTATACCAAATGGGGTGAAGCTACAACTATTATTGACTATGCTTCTTCCACTACAACTATTATTGACTATGCTTCTTTCAACAATTGATGGTAAATGAGTTTGGTGTACCTATGGCATTAATTTTTGATAATTGAACCCATTTCACAAGCACTACATTTCACAAGTTAAGGCAACATTTGGATGTGGAACATAAACTTACAACTCCTTATCACTTGCAAGCCAGTAGACAAGCTAAAGTCATATAGAGAAATCATAAAAATTTTGATGAAAACCATTAATAGATGTAGGAAGAAATGGAGCACCAAACTCAACAATGCCCTATAACCTATTACTCAACATGAAAACTCCTTATAAGCTACTCTCCCTGTGAATTAGTGTATCAAAAGTTGCCTAGTGTCCATCTAAATCTTCATGAATAATGTTACTAATTTTTATGTTTACATAATTAATCATACATTGCATTTAAATACTCTACTTTGTCATTTTCCTATGTCACTAAGATTGCATCAAATCACCTTCTACAAAATAACTTAAATACAAGGGTTTGGATATAAAAATAACCTAAACCACATGGATTTTGCAATCCATATGTGAGTCATGTACAGAAACTTAAGATGTTCCATTATTTTCTTGTGAACCAACCACTTTTATAAGCATGTAAAGTTATTTTCTGGTGAACCAACCACTTTTTAAAGCATGTAAAGTCACCATATACAATCTAACACAGCTAAATCATATACAAATTCTGAGCAATCACAAAACTTTATTGTTTATTTTTAAAAAATACAATTAACTTATAAGGTATTAGCCTAGTGGTAAAAATCTTGACAGAGTAACCTCAAGTCAAACATTCAAAATGACTAGGTAATACTATATTGTAATTTTTTTAAAAAAACTCCATAAAACTAATTTCAAGTAGATCGAAATGAATTAAAAATAGTTTCAGTTTTCCTTTTCATAATCCTGATCTTTATGTAAAATGAAACTGTTCCTGAGTTTCCATTCCCATGTTTAAAAACAAGACCCCCGGCGCATATAGCAAAAACATTTACTTGCAGGTTGACCTACTTCTTGGGAAATCTTTTTTACACCAAGGTTACCCGTGAAAATAAAGAACGCCTTTGTAGCTACAAAATTTATATATATATATGTATATATATATGCAAACAAAACAACACCTCCCCTGGCAGTTGTCTATCCATATCCATCCATATCCATCCAAAGAGAATTGCTGAAACTCCCATCCCATGCCATCCCTGAACGAATTTGAAAACAAAGCAAAGCCAATAATGTGATGTTCCTCCTAAGAGAGGAGGCCAGGGGAGGGGTGGGGAGCGGAGGGGAATTACATTCGGTTACTTCTTTGAACAAAGCAATGGATACATAACAAATTAAAAAATGCGTTGCCTGGCAATGCCCGCCAACATTAGATTGACCACATATACTATGTTGTGATCATCGCCATATACTTGCTTACAACCATGTGATCAAAAAACACATGGGAAAATAGTCCCATCAGTGGGAATTTCCTCTTTCCTCTTTGTCTTTATTTCCAAGTTCTGCCCCCAACTTCACAATATCCTCAACAAGAATCTTTCCCTCTTTGATCCGCACAGAAATAACAAAAACAAAAACACAGAACACTAATAAGTTTATATCCATATTTCACATGTACCGTGCAACTCTAAACATGAGTGAGCGCTAACGTAGAGAAAATTTGTGAGCGGCTAATTTACAGTGAAATATTTCACTGCACATTGTCAACGACAATTAAGAACTGTACTGTAAATACCTTTATCTTTGGCTAGCTCACTGATTAGCTTTTGAACTGGCTCTTCACCAAGAGTGTCCTTGAGATATAGAGCTGCTGCAGCTACTTCCTCAGGAGTAACCTTTCCATCAGAATCTCTGTTAACAGAAAGCAAGTATTAGAATCTAGAAACAAAAAAATTTCAATCACTAACGCATTAAAAATAAGAGCTATGAGGGAAGAGGTTTTATTTTGCCTGTCCAGCTATTCAACTTGCATTCCATGTTTTTAACTATCAATATAAATTAACAAGGAAAAGTGAGAATAACTAAACACTATACATTTGTCTATCAGATCTGGAAACTTGGGTGTTGTTATTAATCTATGCCAGCAGAGGGTCAACCCAATTTTTTTAACTGTTGTGTGTGTCTTTGTGTCAGCAATCTGGGAGCATTTCTGTGTCAGCTCCTCTGGTTTGTGTTATGAACATCATATTATACACGGTATAATGCGCAATGCACATGGGCTTTACACCTACCGGGAAGTTCCCGTTATGAGGGTGAAAATGCTGCAGGAAAAAGGGATGCCTAAATTGTGAGGTATATTTTACCTGTCAACTCTGCCCAATGCCAGTCCCAAGCCCAGATATGAAGGAACAAGGGTTAGCATCAGGTTGATAGCTGGCTGTAAAACTTTGCTAAATCTCATGGATGAGTTCTTTTTCCGATTTTGCAGATGCCAAGGCATTCCCCAGATGCGATGCATAGCAGTCACAGGGCTGGTTGCTGTGCAAAATGGGCAAGAGCTCTAGGGCATCATTTAAAAATGATGTGCAATATTGTCACCTAGATGTTGTGAAAAGTGAACAAGGGTTCTCACATCAGGGCTGGGTGTGAGTATAAAAGTGAGGCCAGCAACAGAAATTTTGGATAGCCACCTAGAACATTGGCACTCTCAATTCAAATAAAGCTACAAGAATGAAAGCTTAGATGGTTTCAACATGTGCAAAGAAGATCAGACAATGAACCTATAGACAAAGGTTGCTATATGACTGTTCTATGAAAATCACACAAATGAAGACACAGGAAAAAATGATCCAAGATAATTTGAAAAAATTGAAAAAAAACAAAGATCTAGCCCTTCATAGAGGCAAATGACAAAGAAAAAAAAAAGCTCATATAGCCAAACCCATTTTGTTGGGACAGGGCTAGGATGATGATGATGATGATGATGATGATGATATAGGACTGAAGTCATCCATGGGAAGTTAATCATCCATGGAAGAATTAAACCATGTGAGAGATATTTCAGGGAAATGCGAACTGCTGTAGTCCTAGCACAGTTAGTTGATAGAAGTTAATTACATCAACTTGTTGGTAAAGTTTATGAATTACATCAACTTCCATTTTACAAATCAGAAGTTCAATATCAGTATATTATTTAGATATGCAAGGAATTGGGCAAAAGAAATGAGTGAAACTGAATTCTCTCCAATATCCAGTTGCTGATTAGTCCATAAGAACTTGTTCAAAAGAACTGAATGTTTATAGTTACCTGAGTGATTGTGTGATCGCAGAGGATGAACAGTACAAGTTTGTTGAGCAACAATTTCATGGAACCTATAGAAGCTACTAACTTGGCATTTCAGCAAGGATGATTGAGCTATCAGCCCGTAATCTTCCTTGTCTGTAAGAGATAAATAGACAAATAGATAGAATGTTAGCTTGAAAACTAACATGCATACATACATACATTGCACAAAAACTAACAATGTGATGTTAGCCTAATTGTAAAATTCTTGATCTGGAAACCTCAGGTCATAGGTTCAATTTCAGTGGGCAAAGTTAGAGAAAATTTCCGTAAAAATGAAACTTTGTAACTGGTGTGGTTCAACAAATCTAAAGGGCCACTCCTTTTGCAGCCATATTTTCAAAAAGTCCTGCAACCAACATTTTTTAAAAAAGTCATGATTTTTCACCCAATTTTTAAAAACATTTCTTGATTATATTATCTTTATATTTTGTTGTTTTATTAATATCAATACTTTTAGAGTGCTTACATCTATATTGTTAATGATATGATTTATTCGAACAAGATGTAATGTTTCATTAAAACATTATAGGTTTTTACATCAAAAAAACTAGCATAGGATTTCAAAGGTCATGCTAAGATAGAATACTATAATATTTTCTATTATTAACATGTGAACATATAGTGGTAGTGAAAAGATGAGAAATTTATATACATTATATCATGCTATAATAATTATGCAGTCGTTTATTATCTTTGTCTACTTAGTTGTATTTTCTGGTTTTATTTTGTAGTGTCTAGAATTTGCTATCAAAACAGATAAACCAAAAGAATGCTAGAAAATGTCATTGATGCAATGTATAAAAATGGATAGGGCAAAACCCTTATTAAAAAAATAGAAAGAAACTGGGGATAATCATATAAGTTGTAAGAAAGTTGGTAAAATCATGCAGAAGATGAAAGCTTAGTATGCAGAGACACAATTTTCATGTTAATAAAATAAGAAAATTTAAAGATCGCATTATAAATCAATAGTAATGGATGCAGAGCCATTGTGAAAAGAAGTAGAAAGAAACTAGAGATAATCATATAAGCTGTATGAAAGTGGGTAAATTCATCTATAAGATGAAAAGATGGTATGTATGGACACGATTTACATGTCAATAAAATAAAAATATTTAAAGGTCACACCTTAAATCAATAGCAATGGATATGCATTAAGATACATTTGTTAATAAACCCTAGTTAATAGGTAACATTCAACAGAACCACAAATGTGCATGTATATGTGTAAGACACACCAACTATAAAGAGGTTCCATACTTCCATTTCATGTAACGGGGTAAGCAAGTTTTCTAGAAGAGTTATCATGAGAACATTACATTTAAAAACACACAATTGATGCAGGAAACACCAATTTAGTAAGACTTTGATCCATAAGGATGTCATGGGCTCTCAAGGCATTGGTAGCGTTTAAACTCAGTGTATGGAGTATCCACACTCTGCCTATCAATGATAGGTGTTAGGTGTATGGAAATGTTTTTTTTTTTCATAAGTGTTGTCATTGATCAATTAGGAGTAAGAATTATTTTATTTATAATGTTGGGGAAGGAAAAATGTGTCTTATATTTACTATGATTTAACTTTTTTTTAATGGATAAAAGATCGTTGTTTTAGCAAATTCCTTCAAAGAATCCTTCCTAGGATGATCAGACCATGTCACGCATCTCCTCATATCGTAATGTAACCTTGCATTTAAAACGCTTATCAAAAAGCTGCTGGTTCAACAAAAAAATTCACTATGAAATGAAGTTATACAGCATAGAAGCACAATGCCATGCTTTGAAAATTCATGCAAAAAAGTCTATTTGGTCAACTGATCGTTTAAAATTGCATTACGAAAGACAATACCATGATTTGAAAGTGAACACTACAGGAAGTGCTGTGACACTGCAAATAACATAAGAGATATTTTGCAAAAATAAATCTAATAAGATCATTAGAAAAATCCTTAACAGTCAAGGTTATCGACAAGGAAAAACGTTATGCTTAACATTTTCACCATAAACTTTGCAGAGGGGTTTTCAAGGATTTGTAGCAGGCTTTGCAAAGGGTTTACTGAAACTTTTGCATAGGTTCGTCCAAGGAAGGTTTTGCTGCTTCCCTGAGGGTTTATAGAGTGTTTTTGCTGCTTCACTAAGGGTTTGTTAGAGGGTACCAAAAATGTCACTATGCAACAGAAATTTGTGGGTAAGAAGTGGTTGAATGAAGAATGTCTACCAGCAAAGTTAGCTACCAAAAATTCCTGTCATCATGAAATTTCTTTGAAAACATAAAGAAAATATGGTACAAATGCTAAAAAAAAAGAATCCACAAAATTTTTTGAAAACTTTTTAGAAATAAAGCTTTTCCAAACAATGATATTTTGTTAGCATGGATTAAGTATTCTACAAAAATCTGTTTCAACACAAGGCAAACATAAATAGCTACACACTCCTAGAGATTTTATAGCTTGCATATGATGTAGTAGCAGAGAGATTTGAAAATTTAACATTTGAAAAAGCTGTAGATGTAGAATGATTATATATTGAATTATTAAAATATGGTGAAAAGTTAGTTTGGAGGGAGACTTGGAAAATGCTTAATGAATGACTTGAAAATGGTTTGCCCAAACAATGGATGATTAGTAGAGTTATGTTTTTTTTAAGACAAATCAGATTTAAATAATTACATATTAATAATTACAATGGACGATGACTTGTTTGCAAAATATCTAGGTACTACTTAGGAAGGAAAATTTTTAAATGTTGCATAGAATAAAATAATTTGTGTAGTTTCACAAGCAAGATTTAGAAGAAAGCATTTTACCATAGATCATCTGGTTAGTCTGATATCGCATTAAACAAGCATAGGGAAAACAAGGTAAACCATTTATTTGCTTTGTTGGTTTTGCTAAAGCATTTTTTATTTTTTCTTTTTGGAAAAAGGTCAAGTAAAATTCCATTAAAATCAGGATATGTACAAAGATGACCCCATCCAAAAACCAGGGAGAGACCTTCCCCTGAAACAAGCACCCCTACAACAAACAGCCCTATTCAAAGACCCCCAAACTGCATACCCCAGACCAACAAGGCAAAACCAGGGCAAAAACTGTCACCCAAAATATCCTGGACCAACAAAACCAGACATAACACAGGCCAAGCCCAGAACCACGAAACGAAAATAAAAGAATCCCCTACACGTGGTGCGAGAGAGTAGAACATGGACATCTGTGGTTCACTTTGAAGTGGACCCAGTCCAGAATTGCCCTTAACGGCTTAGAAGCAACAAAATTAGTCGCCTGTTGGAATTCAAGAAAATCCTATTCCACTTGATGATGGTTGCTTTCAGGCATATCCTTCGTCTTATCTGGATGATATTTAGCAATTGTTAACCGAATACATCATCTCAGATTAGTCCAGGAAGCATCCTTGTTAATGCCCATAAGCATATAAGGGCAGCGGCCAGCCAGCAACCATCATCGAACCTCAACCTCATGCCCCTAATCAAAATGTTATTGCATTTGCTACTCCTCAGACAACACCCTATCAGCCTCCTCCTTAGTAGCTTCCTGGTGTCACAGGTCCACCTCCTCTTGCAGGATCTCAGCCTGAATCTCCCTACGGAGCTCCTCTTCCTTCTCTTGGCACTGCAAGGCTTCACAGTGCTCCAACTACCACCTAAGAAGCTCCAACTCCTCCTTATGGCATTGTCGCTAAGCCTGGGTTTTTGTGTGAACATCCCTCATCTGTTAGATGATGACCGCCTCCCAACAGCTCCTCTCTTCTTCCCTAACCTGAGCCACCGTATCCTCCAGTATCTAACATAACCTGAGATCCTCCACCCTCACCAACAACTTGTCATGCTCAGAAAAGGGGGTCTCCCCTTGTTCCTGAGGGAGCATAGGAGCTACACACCAGTTGAAAGCTATGCTCTGTGTTGGTAGAACTTGTGAATAATGGGCTACGGTGGCGTATACTGTGGCCGCACCGCCTACCATAAGGCCAAAGTGCCGCCCCCAACGTTCCCTCCTTAGGGACGCAAGGAAGAACTTTGGTAAGTCACAGATCGTAACTCTTTCATGCAACAGAGAAAGGCAAAATGAATGCCTTGCAATTTCCAGACGTTAGCTAACTGGACGAAGTACCTATCCATGAGCTCCGCAGCCTCTTACCACAACAAAGGTAACGTGGACTTCAACACTTGGCCACTCATAATCCTAAGGCTATTGCCCAGTAAAAAAGCCGTAGCATCTTGTAGCCCCCAAGGAAAGGGTAGAATGACCTCCCCTAGTGCTGAAATACCCAAATAATCCACCAACGCTTGTTCAGTGAGGGTTATAGAAACCCCATGAAATGAAGTCCCGTCACCCCTCTAGTTCCGATAAAAACTAGAATCCGGGAGGTCAGGATCACCCACCAATAGCAGCAAGAAAACGGCCCAACCCATCACCTACACCACCTCCCACAATTGTCTCTTCTGGCGGAAATGATTGGCATCCAACTCAAATGTCAAGGTAATGCCCATCAGTGCAAACACCTCAGCCCATAGTCTAGTCGCCGAACTAGCAACTTGCACCAAAGTATGAACCTACTCAAGCTTGAAGATCACAGTGTTCCACACCTTCCAAATATGCCACAAAATAGACATGTTGAAGCTATCCCCTATGGCCTGTAGTGAAGGAGGGGACCGCATGAGCCACCACACTGCAACCATATGAAAAAAGTGTTGTGCAATTTCAGCCTCAATGTTGCATAGAGAGCAGCCATTACTATTTGTAATGCCCCTTTGGTAGAGCTGCAAATGTAACGACAAGGTATCATGCCATAGCAACCAAGCAAAACACTTGAGTTTCTCTAGCAACTTACCTTTCCATAATTGCCGCCAACCGTCCTGGGGCGGGTACCTAATCTTCAACATTTAGGCTTCAAACCCAAAGTGCCCCAATGCACTAGCTCATGAGCATGAGCACAGAGATTGTGCCACACATGTGAGTCTCTAGGTCCCAAAACCCAAGACGTATACTTCCAACTCATAATATACACCCAAGGGGGTTTGCAATCGTGCACCTGCATAAGGTGGTTAATGACCAGTTGATGTCCTATCAAGAGGGCGTCTTCAAATTTTAAAATTCCCAATCCCCCCGCTTGCTTCGGCTGGGCCACTTTGTCCCAATTAACAAGGTGGAGGCGATTCTTTCCTTCCCCCCCCCCCCCCCCCCCCCCAAACCAGACCAAACAAAGTTTCTAATAATCAGATTAATTTTGGTAATCACCCCCTAGGCGGATTGGCCACCAAAGCCACATACCGCATGATCACCGATAGCACTAACAAAGCCAGTAGAATCTTACCATGGCATGTCAAGAACCTAGTCATTCAATACTCAATACGCCCCAATAACCATTGCACCAACGCTGCCCAAGTAGCCCGTTTATTCCAGGAGAAGACACGGATCCCAAGGTACAATTCTTTCTCCACACCCAATAGGATCCCCAAAGATTGGCAAACCTGCCTACAAACCAAGGTGTTAGTGTTGAAAAAATGAATAGTCAACTCGTCCCAATTTGGCTGAAAACCCACCTCCTTAGCCATTCGAGCTAGCGCCCAGTTGATTGCCCAACCCTACAGAACAGTAGCCCTAGTCATAATAACCATGTCATCGGCATAGTGCTTAGCTATACACGTACTCCTCCCCAAGATAGGATCTCATTATATCCATGACCATAATGAATAAATATGGGGATAAGGGGTCCCTTTTCCGTAACCCCTTGGTAGGGAAGAAAAACCCTCATAGGCTTCCATTAAGATCAAATGAGTAAGCGCTAGTGTTGGACACTAAGACAAAGATCCACAAAGTGAGGATAGATAGCAGCATGATGTCCTAAAGAGCTTGCCAATTGATAGTATCATACACTTTCGCAATATCAACTTTAACACACAAAACTGGGAGTTTTGCACTACGGATGGAGTGAACCGCTTCTTGCAACAAGAGAATCTAATCCTCTATGAACCTACCTTTAACAAACCCAACCAAATTTGCCCCAACTAGAACTAGCATTAAAGGTTGAAGCCACTTAACCAGGATCTTAGTGAAGATTCGGAGGAGCATGTTGCACAACCCAATTAGCATGTAATGCACAAGCAACATGGGGTTGGATATCTTAGGCAACAAAACAATCCTAGAGCAATTGATCTCCTTGCACACTTGTCCCCACCTGAACATGAGGTTAAAAGCATCAAGCAAATTAGGGCCCAAAATATCAAACCACTCCTTGAAAAATTCAACAGGCCAACCATCCGGCCTTGGAGCACTCCCCACTTTCATCGAACCCAAGGCAACGAAGAGCTCTGCAGCAAAATTGGGAATGATAAGAGGAGTGTTATCATGCTCATTCAGCACCTTGTCGACCCTAATAGAAAGCAGGGAGGATTCTCCCCAAGACCACACAGCATTCCAAAACGTCTACATCTCATGGGCAATATCCTACAGTTGATGGAGCTACAGTGTTCCTCAGTTCAACGAACTAATCCTCTTGCTTGTGCAGTTGACCTTCATGGTTGCAAAAAAGAAATGTGTGTTCCAGTCCCCTTCTTTAAGCCATAGGACCCTAGATCTCGCCTTCCAATAGAACTCCTCCTCAGCAAGATCATTCAAATCCAGCAACAAACCACACTCCTCCTCCACAGCCTCCCCATTTTCCTGTCTAAGCTAGACCATGGTCAGCTGAGTTTGTAGCCTGTGCTGAGTCCCTCGAAAGGTTGTTTTTGATCCAGAGACAAACCCTTAATCTGCTTTTTCGAAGAATTAAGGCCATGTTTAAGAAAATCCCTCGGGTCAAGGTAGGAATCATCATACCTGGCCAAAATTCCTTCAACCATCCTATGCAGCCATGGTTTTAGTAACCAAGCCCATTCAAATTGGAACAGGGCCAAAGGGGGCCGCTAGGATGGCCAGAGCAAGCACACCAATGCCCAAGGATCAGACACCTACCTTGCTTTGCAAGTGGGCTACACCTCATAATCATAAAACATCTCAGCATGAACCCAAGCCTTATCAATCTAAGACAACACCCTACTAGCTCCACTCCGCCTATTGTTCCAAGTATATTGACCACCTTGGAGCTCAAGATCAACCAAGTTATGTTGCTGTAAAAGCTGGACAAACTCTTGACTTCCATGGGGAGAGACCAAATCAGGACCATCACCATGACTAGATTTTTCCCAAGGGTGAAGCTGTTGATTGAAGTCCCCAATGAGAACCCACTTCCACTGATCAGGGACCCTCTAAACAAGTCGTGCCAACTCATGCAACCAATCCTGCCAAATATGGGACCCATGGAAATTAGTGACACACAAGCCAACCGAAGGAATGTGCATAATGAGACTCCACGGAGTCTCATCCGGCACATGAAATAGGCATAATGACAAAGTGGCCAGGCCACTAGCCCGACCTCGATAATACACAAAAGAGCAATGCCATCCTTGCCATCGTATGAGGGTACAATTAGACACATTTAGCTTGGTTTCTTATAGGCAAACCAGCATACAATTCTCCACACACACTAAATCCTTTGAGGTATTTTGCTTGTACAAGGTACCTTGGCTCTTGCAATTCCAAGACAAGACTTTCATGGTCTATTAGCAGACCTTTTAGTATAGACCTCCTTAAGGGTGAGACCCAAATCTCCAACTAAGTCTTCTTCATCCACATCTTCTAATTGAAACGCTTGCCTAGCTGTTCAAACTCATTTGCCACCAGAAATCCCATCAAGTGCTCCTTAAAGAGGTCTTTAGCAACCAACTCCCGCAACATGGACACCCATTCGCCAAGAGGGGGAAGCTCATCCACAATGGCCCACACCACACTAGTGGGAGTAGACTAACCACCCTTGGTGAAGGTATACCTTTCCCCACCTGAAGCATCGTTTCCCACACCGACCATGCGTTCAAGAGGAGGGGAAGAAGGAGCCAAGGTTCCCAGTTCCCCCCCCCCCCCCCCCCGCCCCCCCCCCCCCCCCCCCCCGCCCCCACACTACTAGCACCTTTCGAGCCATCCTCTCGTCGAGGCTCATTAGCACTTCTTGCTGGGGTAGGCGGTACCTACGACACCTTACCCCATTTCCCCACTAGCATCCACCCACCATCCTCTGCATTCCCCACTTGTCCAGTCAACCCTTTTGGTGAGCTTTAGAGCACACCTTGTAGTCCTAATAGCAATGGTTGGTCTTGCCACATTTTGTACAAGCCTTGGGTTTGGTTTCTAAGGCCAGCTGGCGCTTTGGCTATAGCACATTCTCATACTCCACAATGAGGCACTCCTCTCTCGACAACAAGTCTAGAATGACTTCCTTAAGCAAGTGGTTGGGAAAGAGGGAGCCCCACACACAAAACCAAGCATAGCCCATACACTCCTTTGTCGCAATGAATTTGTCAAAGGAGATGAACTCTCCAAACTACCCTGCCAAGGTTAAGAGGAATTCCTCAGTCCAAACCTCCTAAGGAACCTTGGCTACCTGAATCCAAAGAGGAGCCCAAGAAAACAAATCTAAGTCCTTATAAGCCCCTGGACACCAAGACATAAGGGCCAAGCCCCTAGCCCCAAAAAACCAAGGTTCCCCCAAAAGGACCTTGTCCCAATCTTCCACAAACTGGAAAACAAAAAGCAATAGGCAACCAACCAAGGACCTCACTTGCATCTCCTCCAGGGCCTAGGTGGCCAAGGCCCACTTTCGAATCAAGTCCAACAGAGGACACGACCCCAAGGAAACAAAATGGCCTATAAGGATCAGCTTCATAGTACATAGGCCCTCCTCTGAAGGGGCACTGACCTTCAACCGCATAGTAGACCCATCCCGCACAATTGCATCCACTCCCCAACACCCAAAAGCCAAGATCCACGAGTAGCCAACCCACCACTGCTACCAACCCCTCCAATTGGGCCCCTTCCTCCTGCATCCGCAAACCCCTTGGCATCACCACCCTCAACAACCCCTGCCCTAAGCCTAGAACCCCCATCTGCACACCCTTCTCCACCACCGCCAAAGCTTGAACCATTGCTACCAGCATTGCTGGAACCCTTGCTCCCTTGCCCACCACCACTCAACTTCCCACCCAAGCCCATTTCAAAAATCCTATTCCATAGAAACCCCTTTGCTAAAGCATTTGATTCTATTGTGAGAGAACACTTATGGAGCTGCCTTATCAAAAGTTGATCCTAGTTTACTCAATGTCATATAAAATTTATACAGAAAAATAATTATTGAATTAAAAGATGAAGAAACTACACAATTTTATCAATTTTACAGCAATACAGAAGTAATGTAAGATTGTCCTTTTTCACCAACATTCTTTGACAATTTCATGGATAAACTAGATGAGTGAATTAAAGAAGTACCAACAAATTATGTAATTGTAGTGGATCAATCATGGATACGACTTTTAATCTTTGCAGATGATATAGCACTATTTGCAAATTTAGAAACAAGTTTAAAGCCATATTGAATCATCTAGAAAATTTCTATGAACATAGAGAATGAAGAAGACCATTGACAAAACAAAATAATAATTTGTGGAAATAATAAGAAAAATTACACTTTCTAACTAAATAATAAAATACTTGAGATTGTCGATAATAAAAGATATTAGTGAGTAGAATATTCTCAAAATTATAAATGGAAGCATTGTATATCACAGCGAGTTGCAAATAGTTTGAAGATTTTATATACAATGAAGAACAAATGTAACAATCACAATATTTGGACTTTGGAGAATTCAAAAATATCTTTTGAACACAATTGTACAAGCTATAGGACCTGATGGATGTGTAGTTGGAGGTCCAATTCTTGATCATAAATCATTGAAGAAAATTCAAAAAACTTCAAATACATTTCTTGTTAGATGAATTCAAGATGAAAATTCAAGTCTCATATGTAACACTTTTATAAAAAGCAAATTTGTTGTCATTGGAAGCTAAAGCAATATATCAGTTCTTAACATTCTAGTTGATTAATAAAAATAGCAATAGGATCTCCAGAGAGATCATCCAAAAACTCAGCAACAAGGGTGGTGCCACAAAGGAAGATTATAATTACAAAAATGGGGTATTGAAAATATTAATGTAATAATAAATTCAAAACACAATTGGAAACTTGTTAAGGAGAAGTTTTAGAGAGATGGAAAAATGAGGCTCAAATACCAACAAAAAAAAAACTTTAGTTTTACCCTCAAAACATTAGAGGTGGTAAGCATGATGAACTAGAATATCTACATGTAGCAATTTCAATATCCATGAGAGCACTAATTGGCAGAGTAAGAATAGGATCACACTACCTCTAAGTTACAACAGGAAGATAGAATAACATACAGTATGAAGACAGAATATGTCAATTGTGTTTACTACAATTAGTATTATTAGAATGTTGCAGAGAAAATTTCTTAAGAAGAAAATGGGAAATCTCTTGTCAAACTTTATATGAGCTATTCAAGCTACTAGTGTTGGTTCACAGAATTATATAGAAAAAGTGGTCAAGTCACATGAATACTGGACACATTTGTTGTACTCAAGATTTATTGCTACTGATGTATTTTGCATGGATAATTCTTCTGACAGATCCTTTAGGGTCTATATAGATGTAATAAAATTTCAGTTTCAACAATTTTCTTCCAGATTATTGATGAATAGAAATATTGAATTGTTTTTAAAGTCATAAAACAAAAGCTTACTCAAAAGAACCCCACGTCCAAGACACAATAACTAGTTGACTAATTTCTTGGATAATAATTAAAGCATTATCAATAAAAAACAGTATCCGTTAAATATTGATTACAAAAAAATGATTTACACCTGTCTAATATACGCCATTTGTCACCAATTTTGGCATCAACATCATCAATTTCTTTTTCTAGTTTCTGAAGCATAGCATCAACCTGCAACCAACATCATCACAGATGAACAAAATAAAATTTCAGCTTCTATAAATGTATCTGCAACACTAACATGAAAACATGCAGTGATACATTAAGCATTGTAGGAAAATAATGGAAATATACGCATTTTAAGAACAATCTACCTCATCAATAAGTGCAGACGAAACTTTGTTACCAACAGTAGTTTCAGCAGCCTTGTCCTGCTCTCCTCTTGCTGCATCATATGCCTTAAAGGCCATCTCAACCCCTTCACCCTCCTTTCCAACCATGCTATTGTATAACTCTATCTGAAAAATAATTTTGATAATAAAACAACAAAGCAATCTTAGCGCTTTGCAAGCATGCAATACAATACCTAACTAATACATGGCCATAGTATCTTTAAAATTAATTTTATAAAGAATTTACTTAAATTATCATTTAAGTGACCAAAAAAGTTGTTTAATTAATTGTCATAAATAACTTAAGCTCTGAAAATATTCTTAAAAATGGAATTTTTTTATAAGGTAGATTTTGCCCTTGTATAATTTACATTTACACAAGCTTTCATGTAGAAGATATAAGGCTTCTTATAATAGAAGACTCACTAATGGTCGACAAGAAGGTGGCTTTCACTTAAAACAGAAGACTCCTAATATTAAGGTCATAACACCTTATGATCAATGGCATTTAAGATTATAACAGTCAACGAAGGCAAAATTATATAAAAGTAAATATTGTACCTCTTGATTCACAAGCTTTAGAAATTCCTCTCTTTCGGCACTAACAGACTGTAAGAGTTACAAGCATCATATATATGAGTCATGATATAATGTTAGAAACTCAATTTCACAAACTTGATGAATTAACAGAATCAAAACCACAAGAATCATACAGAAGCTGATGCCAAAACAGCCAATGCACGACTGATCTCACAAAGTTGCTCTTGTTTTTCGATGGCTTTTTCTCTTGCCAACTCTCGTGCTTCTCGTGCAGTAGCAGAAACCATATCTTGCAATGCAGTATCTTCTTCACTTGTTCGTTTATCTTCCTTGAGTCTATCTCGTTCCTCTCTTTCTTCCTCCTCCTGTTATAACAAACAGTATAAAAATTATTTGCTACACGATTAATGGATAGACAATATCCATATACATTGTAACAAAAATGCAATATAGATCGTATGGTCAATAAGTATCTATAATAAAATAGAGGTCTTTAAATAAATAAATAGGGCAGAAAATTTAAACCACTGAATCATAATGAATAAGAAGCCAATAATGCAGCTCAGTGTTAACACATAGGTTCAGGTCCAAGCTTCACTTGGAGCATTTGCTAGGAAAACATAGGCATCGTAACAAAAATCAAAATCATTTCACCTTGATTAGTTCCTCCTGCATTTCCAAAAATTCTAGCTTCCTCTTACGCTCTGCAACAGTATCTTCACTTGGCAATTCAGTGGCACCTACAGTCTCAACCAACTCATCTGGAAGCGAAGACAATGTGGCTTGAACAGCCTCCTCTGGCTTTATTTTACCAGAAACTACAAATGCTCTGCAATAATGGTAGTAGTAGTATAAAACTTAAGAGAGGAATACTTAACATTAGAAGAAGAGCTGCATATCTTCAGATTAATGCAGCAGTCCAATTTTCCGGGAAAATTTCATCTGGGCAAATTAAAGGTATTAAATAACGCATACCTTGAAAGGATAAGAAGGGAAGATGGCACCGAATATTTTAAAGATAGTTCCAACCAATCCCGCAACTGTGCATAGAAGATATTTAAGCAATATAAATAAAAGTGAGTTTCAACGTATGAATTATCTTGTAATACAATATGATAAAAAAACATATAATTTACAATTTAAAAAGAAAGGATGAACCCACATAGAATATGTAGTTATTTGATTGCAGGGATGTGCCTCTAGAAAAAGGCAGTTTACCATATTGAGTTCATGAAAGAAATATTGCAGATATGAAGACCAGCAGGCAAATATTCCATTCAACAAATTGGTAAATTTTCAATAGCACAAAAAGTTAATGCAAGTGGCCTTTAAAAAAAGAAAACAGAAGATTGCTGCTAACAATCCAACACTCAAGTACTTTAGAGATGTGGCTATATATCTACAACAAATTTTCCTTGGCATCAATGTCATTCCTTATTTCCTTGTTCAGATTTCTTGTTCTAATCTCAGATGTTTCATTCATTTGAAATATATGCTCGTTGGCTGAAGCCTAAAATCCCAAAGAATTCCTGGGTGTATTACAAACCTTATTTCAGATTTAATAAATAAGCTATTTTCTTGAATAAAAACAAAATATGCAGTTGTATAGAATGAAACACTGCTTAGGAGAACATAAATTATCAAAAGTCTTGGGAATAAATCAGTTTGTGTTGGAAGCTCAGAGAATCTGAACAACAATACAGTACCCCTTAAGTCTCTTTTAAATTTAACAAGGAGAAATGACCAAATACAGCTCATTCACAGAGTCTTTCTTTACATTTAGGCATGAAGTGTTTACAGAACATAGGTTTGACCCTAACACCTGTTAAGCTATGAACTCATGGACAACCCTAAAATGTTGAGCATTTGATTTTCTCTGCATAAACAGGCCCAGTAAAAGCCAAAATCCATCCCACGTTCCAGAAGAGATGAAAGAATATGGAAAAAACATTCTGCTGGTTTCTATTGTTTAGCTTTGAACCCTTCATTTGGAAAACGTTGAGATATATGAAAATAAACAAATTGAACAGTTACCTGCTGTTGCATTTCTTCAACAGAAAGCAATCCTAGCATTCCACGATCTCTGCATGCTTGTCTAAGCTCTTCCTCGGAGAGAGATTCAACGCCCTCACTCTGGATCATTCTATCATCTTCTTTGATCCTGTCAAACCAAATGGTTATAATTAAAAACAACTGTACAACAACCAAATATAAAAAGAAATTTCCAATACATGCTACAAGGAACGTAAAGAAATTATGATATCAAATATAACTGTTCAAATACAAAAATGAACTCAAAATCCTAAAAAATAGAAAAGCCTCTTTTATGCTCTACATTTAGCTTTTTCTACATGAAAAATGACAGCAGGTTAGATTACAACATTGACCACTGTAAAACGGTCGACATTGCCAAACACTATCATGGGGAAAACCAATCACAGCATTTTGCTGTATATGCAGAAACTTTTGTGCCCACACATGTAAGTAGAGGTATTTTCATTACATAATCTGCCAACCTCAAAAGAGATTTACATATGTTATAAAAGTATATCAAGGAGCATAAAACGTAAAAGCAACACAAGCACAAAACAGTTATTAGAATTCTCGTATTACATTTAAGGCTCTTGTGTCCTCATGATTCTAAAAAACATACCAGAAACAAAAAATCATATTCTACCGTATCCTAGACTTCATTCCTAAGCTAAAGCTCAACTGATGGAATCTTTTAAATCAGTTTCCATGTAAGAAGTTGGAAAACAGTATGCTTCTAATTTCTTAGAGCAAAACAGTTATTTTGTCTTTAACCCACTCGCCAACTACTCTTAGGAATACTTCCTTCTATTGCGTATAATCTTCCATGAAAGTGACTATGACGGAAATCAATATGACTCAGATGAACCCTCTGCACAAAAACTATACACAATCTGCATACCTGATTATCTCCGGCTACAAGAAGAGACAAGAGGTAAACACTAATACTTTGTCTTATGGTATTGATTGTGCATTGTAACGTTCTTTCAGTAATTACTAAAATAATATAAAATAAATGGTTACATGAAAAGTAAAAAACCATTCAATGATTGCCTGCATTCATGCATAGGCATTCAAGTCATTATATCCAACTTGAACCATGAAGACAAAGAGACCCTATATAATATCCTCCTTCACTTTAAATTTTCTCAATGAACACAGAAAAACATATACAACCAAACTGATATCTACCATTTTCCCTTTCACGAGTTTACCAATGCAAGTGTAGAATATCACTATATTATTCAAGAAAGAAAGAGAGGTATAGAATTTCTTTTTTCCACAAATCACAATGCAGATTTGGAAAGAACCATTCAAGATTTTTTAAAATTTTAAAAAGGTCAGTCCGCAGCAGATAGTGAATGAATGTCTATCATAAAGAATTGGATAGAGTAAAAAGATTAAATGTAATATAAATCATTGGGGAATTGTCAATTAAAATTCAATAAATTTACCATACACAACTTTTTAGATTTGAAACTTGCTCTATACTTATGGAACAGTGATCCATTACAGATGTCAATTTTATATTTTTCCCAATAAAAATATTCATTAGCACTATCAAAGTTTAAACTAAATATACATACCTTGCTAGCTTTGATCGAAGCATATACCGCAGGTACGCATCAGTTCCATATGGCTTGATTGCCATATACTTACACATGTTGACAAGCCTAGGCCTTATATCAAAGCAGTTTAAAGGAAAACAGAAACCAAAAACGATATCAAACATTGCCATCATCATCATCATCCTAGCCTTGTCCCAACAAAATGGGGTCAGCTACAAAAATGACATGAAAGATATTTAAGAGAAAATGGCTACCAATCAAAATAATATATTATTATTTTTGCAAGGAGAAACATAAACAATGAATCAGTCAATTTTAATAACACATTTACCAAAACTTTCCGTCAAAAGAAAAAGATAAGATAAACTATTGTTTTAAACAAAATGAATGGTCTACTAACAATAGTTATCTGCTATGGTACCAGCATGAAATAATATTACATATGACCAGCACGAAATGATTTTGCACACCTGTTAATATTGTCCAGTGTCAATTCATCATTAAATAGTTTTGCAAAGCTAATAATTTCTTCATTTGATACATGTTCACCAGTACGAACCTGTTTCCAAAACAAATTTTAATAACATAAATAGCAGATTTAAATACGTTATTAAATGTCTGTTGGTACAAATATATGTAACTCAGAAATGTAGACAGCTAACGTTAGTCATGAATTCATCTAAATCTTCGGCAGTTTGTTTCAACTCTCCACTTCGAGATGTTTTTATTTCTTTGGCCATTTCCTTTACAGTGTCCTGTAAAAATTTTGCATACTCAATTCTCGCATTGAGTCGCCGCTTTAAATCCTCCTGAAGAACAGAAAAGCAAGAAGACATTAAAAAGTATGCAGAATAAACTGCAATACAACACTACCCTCACATTGACAGATAAATTGGTTCACAAACCACATGGTAGAATCCATCAACAATACTAATACACAGGATAAAACAAATGGAACAAAAGATTGAAGAACAGGTTTTTATCTCACCCAGTAACAAAAAATTTGGGATTTGGTTACACTGAATTATCTAAAATCAGCCAAAGAGATTTGAAGTGTTCAGCATTAATTAATCATAATCGTTATCCTACCCTTATCCCAACCACATGGTCTTGGCTTTATGACCTCTTTCTTTCCTTAACTTAATACTTCTTTCCATGCCTTTTTCATCATCTCTTCACTGCTTTCCTTCAACTTTAATCAAGTTACCTCTTCCATCAAAAGCATTCTTATTCTATAAACCTGGCCAAACCATCTAAGATGACTTGTCTTGATTTTATCAGCCACTTCCAAACTTCCTCTAATAAAACAATTGTTGATTTCTATCTTTTTTTTGTGACACTTGTCATACACCTCAACATTCTCATCCCTGTTAAATCTACACATTGTTATTGTTACGTTTTACAGCCTGATACTGCGCAATATACAAAACTGCAGACCTAACTATTATCGTGTATAATTTTCCCTTCAATCTAATAGATATTCATTTAGCACATCATACATTGTTGGCTTGTTCCCATTTTATCAGCTTCAATTAAATTTCTCACATCATCATCAATGTTTCTTTTTTGTCTGTAACATTGATCAAATTCCATGCCAGCCAACAAATTTTTACACGCTAACAAATGGTCAGAGGCTTTTGTTGGATATTTCAATAATTAGCACAAGCTTTTAAAAAAAATTAATTTGAAACTTCTGAAAAGCAAAAAAATGCTAAATACTAAATAATAAAGTAATAAGAGCAGTATTGACCATATTGTTTTCGTATATTATTCCTATATTTTATTTTAGAAGGTTAAGAGTGTTTGGTTATGAATAGCTACTGTCATGTAGAAGTTACCATTGTTTATATGAGTTTCCCCTGCCAGGATTATCAAAAAGTACAACCGATATTAAAACAGCCTTATTTAGATCATAATTCATAATTGATTCAGACAACCTCATTAACAAAAACTCTTAACAACGGGTACAACTCTGCATCCAGTGAATACAGAATTACATTTTATATGTCTAATTTAAATCCTTCTCCAGATATACCTTGATTTCTTTTTTCAACAACAAAGTTCTTCAATGTCCATCCATTCACTATGGATGGACACATTTGCCTTTCTCCATTCTCTTCAAATAGATATGTTTCCTTATCTGTACATCTACAATCTAATTCAGGTTTACCTCATTTCTGAACTTCATCACACCTACCGAACTTTCCACTTGGTGGTAGCTTGTAGAATGATCTTATTCTGCATTGTAACAGCATATACTCTGCCTCACCTCTCCGTAACTATGGATAGGTACTTTTTTTTGAGTTTTATCCTTATCTATTTGATATAATTTAAAAGTATCATTGTTCGCCCATGATTATCTTAATGGTTTCTTTTATTAATATATACTTTTCCTGTTATCTGCTCCTCCGTATACATCTTCCTTCAATTCTTCCTTTTCCATGATTGCTAAGTGCAATGGATCTTCCACAGATGCATCACTCCATCCAGTCGTCATGCCTCTTCAAGAGCTATTTGTTTATTTCGTTAATATCCTTCATCTGTGTCAATCATGCTTTCCATTTCATCAAATAAGAACTTTTATGATTGCTTTCTTTATTCAACAGAGTTAACTCAACATGTCATGAGTTATTTGGACAAAAATACTACAATATTTTGTGTCAAGAGACATGTTTAAGATAAGCAGGTATTGGAGAGAAAGGAATTTGTACATGCCATGCCCATGTATTTACGCACTTATTATATTTATGTCTGATCATAGTTCTATTTTTGATCATGTATAGGTTGCTTCAAAAGTCTTCAAAAATTTTCAATTTACATACATCGATTTTTTCACCTTCTTCCCAAATGTTTGTCAACTTCTTCAATTTCCCGAATTTTTCAAGCAGCCAAAAATTTGTTTTGCCAGTTTTTCAGTCATGTTTTTGAACTATAAACATACATTTGGAATTTTCAGATGCAAAAGCAGTAAACCTGTATATGCCAATGTTTGAACGTTATGTGCATATATGTAGACTAGTAAATTTTCTTAATTTCCATATAGAACATTGTATTATGTTCAGTAACATTATAGAACAACTGGTAACTCCAAGACCTTGTCAGAGCAAGCCATTTGTCCAATTCATGACAGTGCCATTATCCTTCTTCCCAAAGAATGAATCGGCATTCCTTGTTTCTTATCTGGATACCAGATTTCTTACAAATGTTGTAGGGTATCATTCTAAAATGATTCTGTACGGTTTAAAGTGTATCACACATTCTATATCTTTAATTCCACCTTCTGGCTCTGCTCAATTCATGCCACGAGCAAATGAGCGTGTCGCTCGACCCTGACCAACTCTGACAGAAGGCTAAACACAATCTCTGACATAGTACATAAACCCGGTTTGGGACAGATGGGATTAAATCATGATCAGGGTGTCTCAGAAAAAATTAATACTTTTAAAACTTCCCAAAGTTACCTGCTTTTGTGCTAAAATTTCACTCACTTCCATTAAATTATCACACACGATTGGTGTTTCTTTCATAAATTTGGCTCTACAAAGGAACTCAACAAAAATTTATTCGTTTGCTAATTACTGGTTATAACCACACGAGAGAGATTTTTTCTTTGTTTCCAGTTAGCAAGATGCGGTCAATATGCAAACTCAGTTCAAAAAGTATACTTTTATATATACTTCGTTACCTTTGCAAAATTGATTCTGTTCTGTTATGATCTAGTAACAGTATTTAGAATATTATTGAAAGAATGAAGTTTCATCAGTAATTTTTTATCTTCCACTGTTGTCAGAGTAGTGGCTTGTTTGACTATACATAAATTTGTTCCTGCAAATTGCTTATTTGACTATAAACAACATCATTCCTTAAGCATGTATCGAATCTTTTCCAAGTATCACACCTAGGATATCAGTGAGTCACTTGTTTATTTCTTACTTTACTATTATAGATGAGATTAACTTGCAAAGTAGTGTCATTCATATTTTTTCTGGTTGCTTTGATTTCTTTGTTTATGTTTTAAATTTCTGGTATATAAAAGTTCTTTTCCTCTTTTTTTTTTTTTTTTGGGCAGGTGGGGCAGGGTTTACTTGGAGACTGCAGTAGACTTATAACTTCACTGTTGAAATTTACTTTTTAAAATATAAGTTTGATTAGTGAATAAATATTCACCTTTAAATACTCTGTTTGAGAAATAAAAATGCAAACCCACCAGAAGTTCGTTTTGTTAAGAAAAAATGCATGAAAGCAAAAAAGTCTTTGGTATGCAAGGAAATTTTGTTTTAAAGACAATGTCATTCTCGCAAAAAATCTGAACGTCACTGAGTCCAGCCTACGCTAACCAGCCCCCAGCATTCAGACCTTTGCACACACCCTATGCAACGGTGCAGAGATTTTCTAATATAGCAGACACAAAAATTCCCTTCATGTGTCCCCAGCAGAGATTTTCATTTCCTGCAAGTTCCAAAGCTAAGTTTCGATACAATATAACTGCAGATCTCTGCTCACTTGTTGTAATATCACTTTCACTTTCTCCCATGGTTTCTTATCATACATCAATCTTTGAACCACCTTCTCCTTCAATCCACGAAGAATAAAAATGTTCATTATTGTTATTTGACCTCCATTGGAATTTCTGATGCATGGAAAGTAGTCAACAATTATCTTATATATCATCACAAATGGATGCAGAATTAAAATAATATGTGACCAAATGTGCATTGCCTAAAATGTACTGAAGGGAATGCACAAACACGACGAAGTCCTAAGCAGTGTTCTTTGTTTTCAAAAAATCTATTTATCTTTGTGATATTTTTTCTGTGTCACTGTATCTCCTTATGAATAACATCTCAGTTATAACTTAAAAGTTTCAACTTATGTCACAAGGAAATACGAACTGCTACTTATTTTCTGTGTATGCGTGTAGCTAAAGTTAGCCCAGTATGAAATTCAAAATTGCATGACAAATAACCTGCAAGCATCAACTTTTAGAATCTGCACCAAAAATCCCCCTCAATACTAGTCAGAGTACATCTATAATAACCAAAAACAGTATTTAAACAAACCTGTTCCTTCATTTTATCCTTGAATGTTGAAGGCAACATATTGGGAAATACTTTGAGAAAAACAGGTAACAAAAATTCCATGAAGGGCACAATAATGAAAACTGCAAATGGTACAAGTCGGAAAATGTCAGCTGTTGTTCTAGTAAGCTGTTGCCTCTCTCTTCGAGAAAGACTCCTGCCACTGGCAAGTTTCAGCAAAAGCCTGAAAGATATTCTGACATCAGCCCACAAAAGTTTTGTTCCAACCCAGTAATGCTGAAGTGTTTCCAAAAACTGATGTTTCCATTCTTTGCGCTTGACAGCCCAGTCAGCGCTGAAACAAAATAATAATAATCATAAAATTGTGTAAATGTGATTGCCAACAGAACTAATTCAATGCATTCCTAACATAACAATCAGAATTACCACATATTAAAATAATGAAGTCCAGCTGAGCATGCTTTTCTTATGACACTCTAGTTTCATACTTACACTTTTTTATGGTATAGAAGTGTAAGCCTGACTGGATGTTTTTGTTTATTTCACTTACAAACTAATCAACCCGTAATGCATATTTGGCAAACAAAGCTAACTATAGTCACAAAAAAATCTTTAAAACTAGTAGAAACAAAACAATTTTGATAAAAGAATTGAAATACTAACCTGCTCATTGATGCAACTTCTTTCAATGCGGGTCCAATTCCAATTAGCATGCACCAAAACTTTTTTAACATAAGCTCATTCTTTTTTGAATCTTCTTTCACTTGTTTTGCCCTCGCTTTAACAGAGGTCAGTCCTATAACTGCCTGATCACATTCTTCAGGCGATGCTTCACCTTTCCTTTGTGTTACAGACTTGTCTACATTCCGATCCTGCTCATTTTCAGAATCCTGCTGGCTTGCTGTTGCAGTGGAAGAAGACCTTGTAAAAAATGGTGTTAACTGGATTCTTTGAGAAAGCAATGTGTAGCCCATAGTTCCTCTCGAGTAATTGAAGGCACAAACCTCTTTCATGATCCTCACATCAGATTTCTTTACCCAAAGTCTTGTCCAAATATCCAATGCATTTCCTGAGCCTACAATAATGTTGGCAGTAAAATTATCATTTGCTTTTTTGCCTGGCCCATCAGTTGAAACTTGTTCAAGAAAATGTGATAATGGCCCGTGTCTATGAGAGAGAGGTGGGGCAGCATCCGAAGAATGCTGAAAAATTCTCCACGCTGGACAAGCTGTGTTCTTTGATGATCGTAGGACCTTTCTTGAGCGAATAATTTGATGAATAGATAATTGGCCAATTCCCATCTTCAAATTATGTTCTAAAACCAAATGGAAATAGCAGCATACCAGCTATTGCAGTAAAAAATAAATAAAAATACACCAAACTGAACAATTTTGTCTTCAATCGCCACTGCAAGAAGCTCCAATACATCAACAGAATCAGATACTCTAAATAAGGGAAATATTATTCAAGATTTTTATCATTTACAATTACGTCACATAACAGTGACCAAAAGTACACCACCATCTAATAGACTAACACATAATATTACGTCAAATAAACTTGACCAAAAGTATACCATCATCTAATAGACTAATACATTAAATGAATTTCCATAATAGAAACTCTGCAAATAGAAAGCTGTATTTAAATAGTCAACAATGATTTGAATTCCTAACATTTCAACGGATTTCAAAGGATCGCAAATCAATTTATTCGATGGAAACTTCTCATCTTCTAAATACGAACGTCAATAGTAACAAATAAAACAATGTAAAAGTTGTTTCCAACATTTTGCAATGCAGTGAAGCTTTCTGGAATTGATATTTTGATTTATGACAACATCAACGTGAAGGTCACAACCACGAAAACTAAAAAACGCGACAGAACGGTTAGGCAAACAAACGTGAAAACTCGGTAGAGTCATAATTCATGGTACCTGTGATTGTGTATCGAAAATTTCTTTCGAACTGTCACCCGCCTGAGCAGACACCCACCCAATAGAAACCGCCTGCTGGCTCAAATTTGTTGGTGACGATTATAGGTTAGGTGAAATTGCAAGGTTTTGAAAGGGTTCATACTTCATCTGTGCATCACTTAACTTCCGAGACCAACGATTGCAGACGGAAGCGTTCGTTTTAAAACAGTTGTCAGAATCCCAATAACAACGCAGTTTGCCGTATCATCGTATCGAAGGAGATCAGTCAAAGCATGAGGGATCATTTAACATGTTCCCAAACCTAATCGTAATATTAAAGTATATGTGCCAATCAGCTTACAGATCTTCTCCAGCTGCCATGCTTTTTCTAAGAAAAATTAAACACTATTTGCTTTGGTTTTACTTGGTGCTTGCTCCTTCCACCATCTAGATGCTGGATTAAAAAACCTGGCAAATGAGTGTATCAACCTGAGCACATAAAAATTAACACTGATCTAATAAATTGTAATCGGCTTGCCTGAGATAACCATTTTTCCTTCTATCTCGTAAGTCATTCAGAAATTTTTTCAATGGGCTTATTTAAAATAGAGAGTTTTGTTCTTCCTAAAAAAGAAAAGAATGTCAAGGTACTTAGTGGGAAGAAAATCTTTCACACAATGTACATTTGCATAGATAGAAACTTAAAAATACAATATTTGGAGTGCCAAAATAGTAGACTTTACTTTTAGTAAAATTGATTTGGAGACCTACATCTATAAAAAAATTATAAAAGCATTGCAAGGCATTGTTCAAACTATCATGAAAATCTTCTACAAATAAAAAGTTATCATCTACAAATTGTGAGTATGATTGTAACATCTAGTGGTAGGAGTAATGCCTTTGGTATGATTCAAAGATTGTTCTTTTGAATGAAAGTACCAAAATCTTCCATGGCTAGAAAAAAATATGAGATATTAGATCCCTTGCCAAATACCATTTTTTGTAAAGATACTTCCCTCTTGTTTACCATTAACAAGAATTAAAAACTAGAAGCACTTATAACATTGCTCCAATTTTCTCACATAATGACATGGATAACCAAAGAAGTGGAGAAGAGCATCCATACAATGAGTTGTTAGTCTAGTGGTAACAATCTTGGCTTGGGAATCCTAGGTCATAGGTTTGATTCTACTAGGTAGCATTAAGTTATAAATTAAAAAAATTCCATAGAAAGGAGTTCTAAAATTGGTTTGATTAATCTAAAGAGTTTCAATGAATGTAAGTAAAAATTTTAGTTTTAGTTTCATAATTCTAGTTGATTCAATCTTAAGCTTTATTAATATTCAACTTGAGAATGTAATAGTTCTCATTTGAGAATTACTTGATCAAGAATATGCCTACTAACCACAAAGCTAGCTTGCTCTAGTGCAATTATAGATGGTAGAAGTTTGCTAATGTGAAGTGTCAAGAATGTTGATATGATTTTACAAAAAGTTGAATATGGGCTAAGAGGCAAATAATCTTTGATATTAGAAGCTTGGGCTTTTTTTTTTTGTTTTGGTAAGAGAGAAATCCAAGAGACATTGAGCTTTCAAAGAATTTTTTTTATTTGTTATTCATAATTCAAATACCATATTATAAACATCTATTCCAATAATATGATTGTACTTTTCAAAAAATTAATAGAAAAGCCATCAACACATGGAGCCTAGTTGTTGATCATGCTAAATACAACATCATGAACCTCAGTACCAATGGGAAAAGAGTTAAGAAGATGAATATTAGAATAAAAGTGATATTTATCAATACATAAACCAACTTTTTAAATTATAAGGAGTACCATAACCAATCAAATTAGAGAAAAATGTCACAAATATTTGGAAGATAACAAAAGGATTAGAGGCAAGCATACCATTTTCTTATTTTAATTGGGCAATTTTAGTTTTGGAGTATCTTATAGAAGCATAAGAATGAAAGAATCTAGAGTTCTTATCATCTTCCAAATTCACTTTTACTTTTATCTTTGTTTATAGTAGGTAGCCTTGTCATTCCTTCAAATTTAGCTTAATTTCTCTTAATTTTCTTGATTATTCCTTTATTAATTACTTTTATTATTACTAACTTCTTTATTAACTTAAAACCCAAACCAGCAAACACATTTTAGTATTATGCTTCTCCAATCATTACATTAATTATAAGAGAAAGAAAAGGATCAAGGGGTACCATTATAGGAAAATTAGACTTGATCCTTATACAACATGGATATAAGTATACAACATTAGAGGAAATTTCTAGCAATAAGATTTAGCAATCTTCATTCATCATGTCCTTCGACCTCTAACACTTGTACCAGCTTTACCTACATGCAACATCATGCAAGAAGAGTTAGCACTCTTTAAGAAGTCAAATTTACCTTATTTTTTCCTAGAAGACATGATTGAAGTAAGCCATCATAGCTCCATCAAATTGTTAGATCACATTACTAAATTAACCAATGAAGAATAGACTTACCATGCAAGATTTCCAAGAATCTAGTCTAACATTAAATTGGCCATATGTTGACTACCCAAAACAACAAAATCTCAACCCTTATTAACAAGATATCTAAAGGCTACTACCCTAGCTCTTTCTATAACATAAAATAGTAAATGACATAATCTACTTGAAACCTTTTCATTGTTAGATATCATAAAACATAATCATCATTAGTTGGTCTCCAATGATAGTATATAGTAATTGTGATATTAAACCTTGACTAGCTTACAATAGCCTTGTGGCCCAAGTAGAAAGTTCTTAAATCCTAGGTTGCATGATAGAGGTCATCACAATTATCGCTACTACTCCTTTGCAGGTAGGTAACTTATTAACTACAATCTTGAGTCTAATTCTACTTTCCTCCTAAACTAACTAGGTCAGAGTCTCATTTAGAAGTATCCATAGGTAACTATGTTTGAGTCTCCTTGAAGGATTAAAAGCTCCTTAGAACTTGTAAGAATTGCATATGCACACCAACTTTTAAGACACCTAACTCAACCTCATCCCATGTCCCATACCACATTGAGACTAACTATTGCTAATCTACCACTTAGCCTTGTATGTGTTTCATATAATGTCAAGACTATTTACTACTATTAAGGTGATGCCACTTGCATCTTTTATGGCTTTTGCTACATTTAAATCAACTACTATCCTTCAAGATTTGATAGCTAAGATAGGACTTAGAAATGTATTTATAAGAAACATTAGCATTACACCCAAGAAGGAATTTAACATAAAGAATAGATCTACTACCTTTCTGAATTGATAAGATATTCCTTGTTGATAAACAAGCCTCTCAAGATCCCAAGCGTAAAAGTACCAACAAGCTTAAGATAGAAGAATATATAAATGAAAAATGATGGTTTAAAGAGGGGGGGTGTGGTGGGGACAGGGTGGGCAATGTTTGAACTCCTAAATAATTTTAATATAGGTACACCCTAAGATATATAATCTAATTAGAACTCTATAACTCAGCATTGTCTACCAAAATCAAACCCTTGACTTGGAGTTTTCAAATCAAGAGTCTTACCACTAGGCTAATATCTCATTGTTATGATCGTTTGAAGAGGAACCTATAACCTACTTATAAAGATCCAAATTACAAATACCTGTACATGATTTCTAGAAGATGTTAACATGAGATCTATTAACTGACCTATCACATGTGACAGATTCAAGATAAGGATGAGTATTATTTTTAGCGAGACCCACATCCAATCATCCTATCTTTATGCAGAGATAACAAGATTAGTAGCATAAACTAATAATCAAAATGTGATGAATTATTAGGGGGGAGATGGTGTCGAAACCCTTCAAAAATTGTAATATAGTTCAATTAGAACCTTATAACTTAGCATTACCTATCAAAATTGAATTAATGACTTAGAGCTTTCAAATCAAGAGACTTACCACTAGGCTAATGACTCATTGTAAATTCTCATATTAATAAAAAATAGAAGGGCATAAAACTTGTTAAATAAGAATCACATTAATAGGGTCTCAACCCATAATTAAGTCTCATGCATGGTTAAGCTACTCACATCCAGTTATCCTATCGTTATGTAAAGATAACAAGATTAGTAACAAAAACTAATAATCAAAATGTGATGAATTATTGGGGGGAGGTGGTGTTGAAACCCTAAAAAAACTATAATATAGTTCAATTAGAACTTTATAATGTAACATTACCTATCAAAATTGAATCGATGAATTAAAGCTTTCAAATCAAGAGACTTACTACTAAGCTAATAACTATTAGAGCTTCGCTATGACTATGAGACTCTTCCTAAATGTAACTAGTGAGCATGTATTTATAGGCAAAAATAGACACTACATTGATGTGGCCACGTTGACTAGGTCACATCAACAGGGCTACATTGATGAGGCTTCGTTGACATAACCCTTGGCGCAACTCATCATACCCTCACGACTGAATGAAAACTTATTCTCGAGTGAACAAAAGGAGGAACAAGTTTCATACAAAATTTTAGGAATGTATGGGATTATTGATTAATTATTGACACATTTAAACTCAACACACACACACACACACAAACAAACACTAAGTGCTCGAGTGCACAAAATTACAATTGTTACAAAATTTTGGTGTTCAAAACAACAAAATTGAACACCAGGACAAAATTGACAAACACAACTCCTTTGATGGTGTGAAAATGAGGAAGAAGTTCAAATGGTCTTAAGTGGTGGAGGCTCCTAAGGCTCAAAAGGACCTTCTCTTGCTTTAGGTACATGCAATGGTTGAGGTGGTTGTGGTTGACCTATGGCAGTTGCAACCTTTGGTGGAAGACGAAAGGCATTCAACAATGCTTTTATCTTCTCCTCCTTACTCCTAAAAGCATTCATGGTCCATGCTGCATCGTGAATGTGGGCTGGTGTGCGAACATCCCAAGGGCAGGGCATCACCAAGAATAGCTCCTTCGCATTGATGAAGTAGGCAGCAAAAATTTTTCCTTTAGCATCGAATGTCCTTACTGCATTTTGCAGCTCCTAGTAGTCACTCATTCTTCTAGCCAGGTTCTCAGCTGTGGACTATTGATCAATGAAGCACTCCCTAAGAACATTGAGTTCCACATTTGCCACCTCAAGCTTTTGCTTGGTTTCATTATGTGTCTTGAACTCAACCTCGTACAACAAGTACAAGTTGATCACTTGCTTCTTCAAATCTAATCAAGGCCTTCCTATTGTTAGCATTGCTAGGTTTGAATAACAAAGGTTGGTGAGCTCCATATACTCAATCATCTCCTCAATTTACAACTCCTTTAAGTAAATTTTTGCCTTTTTGTGCATGTTCAGTCCATCAAAGATGGGTTGCCACATGTTACCTCCTTGTTGGAGCTATTAGAGGATCTTGTTCACCTTCACCTTTGCCAATTTAATTTCTCATTCATTAATTTCCTTTTGCAAACCAACTTGGTCCTTTTAGTGGTTTTTCACCCTTTTGAACTTCAGGGCCTTGCTTTTCAAGGTGGCAATTTCTATGGTAGATTTTGGTGAAGGGCATAGACTTCCTTCATGAAGAGATTGTGATTTTCTACTTCTAGCCTCCTTAAATCCATTAACACCTTGGCAAGTTGCTCCTACTATTGTTGCATGTAATCAAGGATCTGTTCTTTTTGGAGCTTGACAGCATGCAAGCATTGATTATCTTTGGTCAGACTGGCATTCTCTTGGTGCACCTCTTCCAAGTCCTTGTTGATGTTATAGGTTTTTGCCTTGGCCAAGAACTTGTCAAAGATCACTAACTTCCTCTTGTACTCAACCTCTTAAATTTTAAATTGAAGCTGCTAAAAAGCTTCATCCTTGGTTATTGCTTAACTAAGTATAGAGGCATCAACAAGATGAGCTCTTAGATTGAAAACTTCCATGGCTATGATTCTCAGCCTTGGTCATTTGAAGTTGCACCTTTGCAATTATGCATTTGCCCCTTGCTTTCAACAATGGCAACTGGATAGCAGAAATATCTTCTGAAAGGCCAAAGACCCCCAAATTTGGTTACTAGGTTTCCACTAGTTGTTCCAGTAGCTCCTCGTGTTGGGCTAGCTAAACCTTCCATTAGCTATTCCTGTAGATGTATGCACATCTCTGAGTGTAGAAACATTAGGTATAGATGCTACAAGAACATTGAGGGCTTTACCTACATGGTCTACCATCACCTCTGTCATCATTTCCTACCCTTGGTGTTGCATCACCAAGATAGTGGCCCCATCTCCCTTTTCCAAGTGCATTGAGAAGGTAGTGACATTCTTGGAAATTTCTAGAAACTAATGTTATCCAGGAATGGGCACTATTACCTCCCAGGCCTGAGTAGGCACTTGCATTATTTGGGCAGAATACATAGGTGTCGTGTCTTTCAACCAACTTATCATACAAGTTATCTCATTCAAATGGTTGAGGGTTGGTCGGTAGATAGAGGGCTCCCCACTCAATCCTACTTGTTGATGCTGCAAGAGTTACTCTTAAAGTTTTTGCATGCATTTTGCGGTAGCACGCATCTCTCGTGTTGATTGCTCTTAAGTGGGTGGTGGTGGTGGTTGCTTCTCTTCATTAGTTATGGTAGGAGTCTTGTCCTTCATCATTTCTTTCCAAGAGGCAAAAGGAGCATGCCTGATTGCATCATTGATGTAGTGGACTATTCCTGCTCCTTTGCATAGTTTTCTGATGAGGCAGGGAAAGGGTAGGGTCTTCCTTCCATGTTCATTCTCTTTGAACTACTTCTCAATTTCCAAATAGATTAGCTATGGAAGGTTGACAGAGAATTTTCCACTTAGAGCATCACACACATAGACAGAAAAGGCAATAACCTTACTAGGCCTCACTATCAGATTGAGGTGATGAGCTGCTATCTTGAAATACATGTATTTTGCCATAGTGAGTGCACCATACTCCTTGCAATCCACTCTATAGCATCACTAGGTCCATTCCTTCTTTACCTCAGGGTCTACTTGAGTTGAGATCTTTGCCAAGCTGGTTCTAATATTAGGCAAGTCGAGAGCCTATGCGATTGCTTCCATCGAGTAGGACACACAAATGTCCTTAACTCTAATTGTGGTACTTGGTTATTGATTATTCTAGAAGAGGTAGGTCCCTCCCATGTACCACTCTCTGCTGGAAGTGATGATTGGCCATAAGGGAGAGGTCTACAATTGAGCTCTGACTTCCTCTAGAGTGAATTCTAGGAACATCCCAAAGTTCAATTCCTGGAGAACCAAATGTTGAATGTACCTGGGCTTAGTTTGATCAAGGCAGACATGGGTCAAGGTAAATTTAAGTCTTGGCATGGGACCCAGTGTCTCATCTTGATGATACTACTTTTTTTCTGCTTCTTCTAAAATTTGATGAAAAGACTCCACTTTGAGATCCTCATGAAGAGGTCTCATGGCATGAATTTTGGCTTCTTGCTCCTAGGGTTATTATTGTTGGCATATTCTAGTTCTAAGCATCGTATCCCTAGGTTAGGATGGTCCTACCTCTAGTCCATGCTTCAGTCTTGGTGCCATTTGTAACCATAATATGATCAAGGATTAGCATATAGTGTGTAACTCATAACATTAAGTACCTTATCTCTTTTGGAACAATTATACTTGGCTAAGGTGTGGTCATGGTAGATTGATCTTTTAATATTATTTTAATGTTATTTTATTTAATTTTAGGTTACCAGAGTTTGTTGGAAAGGTTTGACTTCCATAGGTTGATGATTTAATATTATTTTATTCATTAAACCCATGGGGAACTTAGAAAAATTTCAAAAAAATTTTTGTTAAAAAACTTTGGGTTTCTGGGCCCCATGATGTAAAGCATACCTCTAGTAGCTAGAGGACTAAAAAATGACTAAAATTAGACAAGCAGTGAGAAAGATATGGGCTCTTGAAGATTTTGGGCTCTAAAAAATCACAAAAACTCTCCTCTTGTTTGAAGCAAAATGGCAAAAAATTACTAAGTGTTGCGCTCTATTTATAGTATTTTTACCATGCGCTAATAGGGCCACATCAACTTGGCCATGTTAACACAAGTGATTGCATTGATGAGGCTGCATCGACGCAAGTGATTACATCTATGAGGCCACATTGATGCATATGTTGACCACCATTGACTTTTCAAAAACTTAAGAAATACAAGGAGTTTTTACATGAAATTGAAGTCTTTTGGAAGCTCACGAAGCCAATAACACAATGAAATGCATAAAGAGGACTTGATAGTTCACAAAAATGAAGCTTTTCAATTGGAATAATGATGAAGAAATGCCTTGAAGAAGTGCATAGTTGGATGCAACTAATGGGGAATGCAAAAAATTTGACTGCAAAAATGCCTAAGGTTAAGAAGCTTAACTATCCTAACCAAGGGATATGTAAGTGGGTCCTCCCCATAGCGGGAACATGCCCTTTTTTCCCTTGCATAACCTTAACTAAGGAGTCTATGGGCCCCATAATTGATTAATGATTATGAAAATTTAAGGACCTAATTCGAAAGAATCTACTTAACAAATTTTAACACTTCAAACTAAGACATTGAACAAGACCATGGAAATCAGTAGTGAGGTGAATATCGAAAAGCATTTATGGATGAGAGAAAAAATGGAATGAAATTCCTAATCATGGTCACATGAAGTCCCTTGTGGATTTCGTGTTTAAATAACCTAATAAAGTCCATCCTTAGTCTAGATCAAAACTAACCACTTTCAGGAACTTCACATCACCACTCTAAGACCAGTCTACCCCCTCAAGACACAAAAATGCTCCCATAGATCAAACATCATTCCTTATTTGAGAAGAAAAGAGAAGTAAGAAGTGAGAAAGGGCCTTAGTTAGAGGGGATCTTGAGGCATGGATAACATGTCTCTCTAGTCCCATAACTAGTGTTTGTAGCCCATTATTTTGTTTAAGGGGTGTGCTTTGAATTTCCAACATTTTTTTTGAATTTTATGTTTTTATAGATTTTTCGATGGGAACCACACTGTGCAAAGACTTATTAACTTCTTGTTATTGGTCAACATGGAATAGTAAGAAATCCATGAAAAACACTCTTGCACTAAAGTAAGTAAAAAGGCACATAGAGTATTGAATCTTGTTGAAGTCACACCCTTTTCAAACCTTTGAAGCTTTTCCAAGTTTGGAAACTACCAAGGTTATAGTTTTGTTAAAGTTTCATTAATGAAAAAGGAACCTTATATTTCCAAAATAAGGAACACCATAGAGTTTGTGAATGTGTGGATGACATGGTCTCACTTCCTATTCTATGAAAAAGAAACTTTATCTTAGTCATTAGTCATCAAAATTCAAAAATAGAAACAAGTCATTAGCAATCACAAACATTAAGTACAAACCACCATTAGTAACAACTAAAGCATCACTATGTCATCTTGGCAACAAAGCACTTTATTGGAAAATAAAAATAAAAGCACACCAAATAAAGGAAAATATACAAGAAATTGTAAAAATATGTAAGAAAGATAAAATGTACTAATGATGTTGTAAAAAAAAATTGGAAGAATAACAAGGTGTAAAACAAAAAGGGGGTTATAAAAACAAAGAAAGTTGTAAGACAAAAAAGGTGTAAAAATAAAATAAAGAAAGTGTAAAACAAAAAAATTGGAAAACTAAGAAGCCATTGATATGGTTAGCACGAATGGTCATCTCTCCCATGACTGAGTTGAAAGGAGGAGACTAGAAATATTGAGCAAGGTTGTCTCTTTAATGAGGTGTTGCTTGTAGTGGTTTGCTTAGGCTCATGGAAAGATTTAAGTTGTTGTATGTTGACTAATTACTTTTTGTTTGGGCTCTCAGGTTTGTAGATCAACATGGCCCTAGAAGGAAATATTTCATAAATGATATAATGCCCTTTCCACAATGTTTGGAACCTAGTCTTTTGAGGGACATGTGTGGGGTTCCAGTAGAGGACCTTGTCTCCAAGTTAAAATTTAACTTTCCTTATCCTAAGGTGATGACATTTCTTGTTGAATGCTTTGTGCACTTCATTCAATGATAGGGCTACCAATCTATTCTCATCTAGCATGTTGAGGTTGATCAATCTTTCTTTTTTTTCTAGGCTAAGATCAAGGTCAAGGTCATAGGTTGTTGAAAGTGTACAGAGCTCAGATCGAATTAGAAGAGTTGGAGGTTTTTCGTACACTAGCTCATAGGAAGAGTAGCCTATAGGGAGTTTCCATGTTGAGCAGTATGCCTAGAGGGCATCGTTAAGTTTTTGGCTCCATTCTCTCTTATATTTGCTAATTGTTCTCATTAATATTTCTGAGATTTTCCTATTGGTAACCTCCACTTGACCATTGGCTTGGGGGTGGTAGGGTGTTGTTAATTTATGTTCAACCACTAAGCGTTGCATGAGCTTGTGAAAATTAGCACTTATAAAATGAGTACCATTGTCAAAAATTAGTGCATGTGGCACTTCAAACTTATTTACAACACTTTATTGTACAAACCGTGTAGCAGTGGAAGATGTATAGTCGGTGACAGCTGTTGCTTCTACTCATTGGGTATAATTGTCAACAATGACTATTATGTATGCTTTTCCATTTGACATGGGCATGATGGGAACCATGAAATCAATGCCCTAGATATCAAAGGGTTCTAGTGGTTGGACCCATTGCTAAGGCCCCTCCATTCAAGCAATCATCCCACCATCTTGTTAACAATGTTCACAAGAGTAGATGAATTAGTAAGCATTCTTGAAGATTGTTGGCTAATAATACCTTGACATCAGGATCTTAATGGCCATGCATCTTCTTACATAGTGGTCCCCACAAGGACCCTCATGAGCATCTTGGAGAACACATAGTTGATTAGCATTAGGAACATACCAACACACCAGGCCATCGACGCATACCTTGTAAAGGTGTCTGTTAAGTTCATGAAGTGTTTGGCCTAATAAAGAAATTGTTGTTTCTTCCAGTGGTCCATGTCTTGTGGCATCTCTTGAGTGAGAAGATAAGTGAGGATGTCATCGTACCATTTTGATTTAGTGGATACTTGTTCATTTATTGCACTAGTAAAGAGGAGTTCATCAAGAAATTGATTAGAGAGTGGGCTCTCTTTCTCTTTGTTATCCCATCATAACCGAGACAAGTGATTAGTGATCACATTCTCAGTTTCCTTTTGATCTACTATCATAAGATCAAATTCTTGTAAGATCACAAGCCATCGTATGACTCGAGGGCTCACTATTGGCTTGTTCATTAGGAAGCAAATGGCATTATGATTAGTGTGCATAAATACCTTGTATTCAAGCACATAGTGCCTAAATTTTTTCAATGCATACACCACTGTCATCAATTCTTTCTCCATTATTATGTAGTTAAGTTGTTCACCCACAATGCTTCGACTTGCACAATGGATATAATAAGGACATTTCTAATCATCCAACTGCATAAGCACAGCTCCCAAGGCATAGTCTAATATGTTCGTCATGATGTGAAATGGATGGGACCAATCTAGTGCTCATAGAATTCAAGTTTCTACAAGCTTTTCCTTAAGCTACTGGATTGCTTTTTTGCATTCCTTGGTCCATATGAATGAAGCATCTTTCTTTGTTAGCTCGACCAATGGTTTTGCGATCTTAGAAAAATTTTCTATGAATTGCTAGTAGTAGCCAATGTGTCCAAGGAATGACTAGACATATTTAATGGTTTTTGAATGATGGTTTATTCCTTAGATGACCCTAATCTTTTTAGGATCCACCTTAAGCCCTACTTGTGAGATTTTATGCCCCAACACAATGCACTCCTAGACCATCAAATAGCTCTTTTTCCAGTTGAGCCAAAGATTAGTCTCCACACGCCTTTTAGGCATTTTCTCAAGGTGGTCCAAGGCTTGCTCAAATGTAGCACCATAGGTGGAGAAGTCATCCATGAAGACTTTTACCCTGCTACCAATCTATTGCTGAAAAATACTCAAGACAAGGCATTGGAATGTTGTAGGGGAATTGCACAAACCAAAAGGCATCTTTTTATATGCAATAGTTCCCCAAGAACTTGTGAATATTGTTTTGGCTTGATCCACTAGTGTGATCTAAATCTGGTTATAGCCACTATAATCATCTAGAAAGTTGTAATAGCAATGTCCAAAGATAGTGTGCAACACCTAGTCCACAAATGACAATGGAAAATGATCTTTGTAGGTCACCATGTTCAACAGCTTGAAGTCAATATAGACTTACCACTTGCCACCTTTATTTGGCATAATTACAAGTGGCTAATACATTTGTTGTCCACAATTGCTTAGATGAACCCCACCTTGAGGACTTTTTCAATTTCCTCTTTGATGATCTACTTCAATTTGGGGTTCAATTGTCACTACGACTATCTCTTTGGCTTCATGGATGGATTAGTATAGATGTGATGCTGGCATATCCTAGGATCAATCCTTGTGAGTTTAGGATATTACCAAGCAAAGGCTTTTGGCTAATTATTAATCACATTTAGCAACATTTTTTTCTATTTAGGAGTAAGGTTGGAATTGATTATTAATAGCTTTCCATTTTTTAGGAATGCATACTCCATGCTAGCAGGCAGATTTTTCAACTCTAAGGGCTCTTGTTTAAAATTTTTAAGGATTTCTAACTCTCCCTAATAAGTATCATCAGGTTCATCATTGGAGAGTTGGCGATGAACTTGCGCTAGTTCATCCATCTCTTCAACATAGGCACAAGTTAAGCTTTCAGTTGATTCCATGCAAAGTGTGCTACTTTTAGGATCAACTGTCAACCACTGGGTGCCCTCTTGTTTTGTGGTTGCTACGTATAGGAACTTTTGGATTTTAAATTCATTTGCACATTGTCTACATGCTTTGATTGATGTGCTTTTCATAGACCATAACTTTTGCACACAGTTGCATCCTATATCACTATATGTGATCCATGGAACTCTCTTCTTCTTAGTCTTTTCAAATGCATTTTCCTTGAAAATTTCTAGAGAAAGACCTCCGATGCCCATTCACACATCAACAATGGTCAACCAAGCCTTTCCCATAATGATCAGGAAGTCCCCCTTATAGTTGTCAATCTTGATCACTAGGAAATTGGTAGGATAGGACCACCCACAAATAGTAATCACAACATCCTTCATTAGTCATGAGGGAATAGTGATGGACTAATTTTACCAATTCTAAACAAATGCTACTCTTCTTAAGAGGAGACAGGTTCTAGGCTTGGTGCATTTCATGAGAAATCAAATTAACATTATAACTTGAATCAAGAAGAGCCCATCATGGCTCATTCCCAGTGATCTACCAAATAGCTGAGAGGACTCCTAGGATTAACTCTTTTCCTAGGAAGGTTGCTAACCTTGATCTAATAGGATACAGTGTAGGTTAACATGACTATGTAAATCGAAGGATGCATTTGGTTTGAAGGGTTCTCGAAAGAAATAGAAATAGAGGATGAAGGAGAAATAGGGTGACCAATCGCATGAGTTAGCAACGGCTTTCTAGGATTGTTGGTTTAGAAGAATGGTCATTTTTGAGGTCTAGGTTCCAAGCCACTTAGCTAAGAAGCCAGCTGTAAGTTAATGACCCTACTAGCATTACATTGTTGCGGCTGGGGTGGAAGCTCATTCTGCATCGATGGAGTAGGCGGTAATTGAGTTGAGGGTGGAGGGACATGTGCAAAAGGATGAAGAGGGTATTGATGAAATGGGGATTCCCTTCTAGGAGATGGATAATGAGCTTTGTAGTATTCTAGAGGGTAGTAGTGATGCTAGAATGAAGTGTAACTAGAAGAGTCATGTGGAAACATGGATTGCTGAACATTGTACCTATATAGATTTAGCTACCTATAAGGGTACTACTACCTTGGTGGTCACATCCCCCACAATTGTGGGTGCTACCACTACTGGTATTACTCATATGGTTGTGGTGGAACTTTACTTGGATAATGAGCTTATTATTGGTGGAACTACTTGGGATTGCCTTGAGGATAAGGCAATCTTCTGGGTGCTGGCCTTCTTACTAGCCTAGGATTCACAGCATACATTCTAGATTCTTGCAAGTGTGACACAATAGGGAAACATCCCTTAGGATGTTCATATTGGTAGCTGTTATGCCCACCATCATCATTTGATTCTAACTCCACAACTTTTTCTACTGTAGCAACCTTGCCCTTACATCATTCGTAGGCATGTTTAGCTTCCTTCTTTTTCTTGCGATCATGATCACTACTTTGCTCTTTGGATGTCTCTACTATTTTTAGAGCTATTTGAAACTTTTCATCTAGAGAATCCCACATATTATCCACCTTGGTCAAAATTTTAGAAATAGATTTTTGAATCAGCAAGGTTTTGTGTTGCACCACTTTATCAAGTGGTGCCTCCCCCTTGCTATCATAGAATCAGACCTTCCCTTTTCTGATGGAAGGGTCCTAGTTATATTCTTCAACACTTTCTCTCTTTCTGAGCTCTCCTTCTTCTTTTGCATCCTACTTAATGAGCCTTTGGATATGATGGGCTCTAGGTTCTGATAATCTACCTTGGGCATAAACCCAAAGGGTTCTCCTCATTTTTGATCGAAGCCCATCTATGATATGGTGAAGTTATTTCCTTTGAGAATAACCATGGGTAAGACATTTGTGCAAAAGAGAATAATATCAACCCATGGCTACATCTAAGGGTTCATGTGTTTCTTGTTGTCAACCTTACATTTTCTTTTTCAAATTAGACACTTTGGAGTACATCTAATATTTGTCATTAAACAACTCAAGCATTATACTCCATCTACGAATTGATTCTGACTCCAAGAAGCAGTACCAACTTTCTGCTTCTTTTGTGAATGTCCTGAGAAATAGCTTAAGTTTCTACCAATCATTTTTAATGTTCTATAAGGCACAGGCATCGTGAAAGGCTTGAAGATGGGTCTGTGGATCTAAGTTATACCCCCCTCAAATCTAGGGATATTTTTCATATCTAACCTCTTGATTCTGCTATCTTTCACATGCCTGGTTGGAATTTTGATTACCTCTATGATGTTCAACATGCTTCAAGTTGTAAGCAAAGGCTCATTATCGTCATGATTTCAGTGATGCCTATGATGTCCTCTACTACCCCTTCATTCATGGTAGGGCCTATGATCATTGCCCCTCCATTCACCTCCATCACAGTTTCATCCTAAGTGGTTTTGAGTAGATTTAGAGGAGGAAGAAGAAGATGTAGATAAAGAGGGAACAAAGGGAGGAGGATTGCCATCACCATGGTATCTTCCACCTCCTCTCCACTTGTCACAACCATAATCATTAGATTTATTGTCATCACGATGCTTGTTGGAGCTCCTACCTTGACTCCCACTCTTGGAGCCACTCTTACTTGAACTAGGATTGTTGATAGTGGAGTTTAAATTGAGGTTCAAGCCCCCTTCACTGAAGTCAAGGGATGAAGAATCTTCATCTTGAGAACCCCTAGAGGAAGGATCTTCATTATCTTTTTGATTCAGCATGAATAAGGGGTTAGTGAGCTATTTCCCCATTGTAGCTTCATGTTGCTTCTCCTAGTGTTGATCTCTTTTGCATTGTGTTTTAGTGGGATGGTAGTCTTGATAGTCATGGTTTTGCACAACATATTCTTCATGAAGATGCTAGATGCCCAACCTCTTAAGATTTTGGAGTAGCATCCTAGGAACACATCAGTTGGGAGCAACACAATGTTTTCCTCCATGTCTCTCCACCACAACTATTCATCTTGATGCAGGATGAAGGTGAAATCAAGTAAAATCTCATCTAGATGAGTGTACATCACTTTGAATTCTTGGAGCATTGGTAGTTTTGATTCATTATGCCTATGAGATGAAGACATTTTGGATTAAAAGAAAAATTCAGTATGCTTTAATTATGATTATTATTTTTATTTTTTGAATGATTGCGACTTTAGGGTTTGTTCCAATGATCTTAAATAATTTTCACTAAGTCCTAGATAGGCCATGTATCTAACTACAAGTCCCCAGAAATGGCACAAATGATGAGTCACAAGTACCCCCTACGCCCAACCATACGAATCACAAGCGTTCATGCACAATTTAGCCGAATTTCATGGACTCCTACCTTCTAGTACATTGGTCTCTAGGATGTGAAACTAATCATTGGTATCATTGTCTACCCAATTACACTTATAAAATGCAAAGGTATGATTAAGTGTAATTGAGGCATATGATTTTTATATTTTTTATGTTTTATGTTCTAAGTTGCCTAAGAATAAAGAATGATGAATACAGTAATTTAATGCTAATTTAATTTAACTAGCTAACACTTAACTAATCCTAACATAAGCATCCGTTCGCACTTGCTATACACATCCTGAACACGTATAACACTACTAGGTTACCAAATGTTAAGCGTTACTGGGATTACCAAGCGTTACACATATGCTCAAGGTGATCGTACTTATGTTTACTATTTAATCTAGCATAATCTAGCTTAACTTAGTTTAATTAATTTCTTAATTACTTAAAGCATTAATGAAAATTTCTTAAAATATTAAATGGTTAAAGAAAAAAATTATTCTATTTCAAAGTGCTACAAGGTTTATCAAAAAGCTGGTCTTTATTGCTGCACACACTGCAGTGCTCAGGTACAACAATGCTTGAATAAAGATTCGTACACTCTTTGACTCCTACTGCGAGCACTTAGAAAAATATTCTAACTTTCAAGTGGAACAATTGCTATAGCTTCACTACGACTTTGAGACTCTCCCTAAATGTAGTTGGTGAGCATGTATTTATAAGCAAAAACAAACACTACGTCAATGGGGTCATGTCAATGCATCAAATCATGCGTTGACGTGACCACATCAATTAGGTCACATCAATGGGGTCATCTTGACAAGACTTTGTCGATGTAACCCTTGGTGTGACTCATCATTCATATTAATCACAAATACAAGGGGGTAAATCTTGTTAAATAAAAATCATATTTGTAGGATCTCAACCAATATTAAGTCTCATGCATGGTTAAACTTTTTAACGAAGTCTCATGCTAATAAAGATAATGGTCATGCAATTAAAATATGAGATACTAGAAGAAGTTAAAATGAAGAATCTTATGTCAAAAATCATTACAAAAGAGGGAGACTCATTAAAAGGAAAATCAAAGTACTATTACATCAATCATTAAGTCTTGTGGCAAAATTTTGAAATGAAAAAATATTAATAAAATGGGATGTTGGAATTAGAAATATGTGAAACATAGATACACCCCAAGATCTATAGTCCAATTAGAACTTTATATAACTTAACATTGCTCACTAGAATCGAACCCATGACCTAGAGCTTCCAAATCAAAATACTACATATTGTAGATAAATCAAAGGTTGAAAACCCTATATTAAGCCAAAATCAAATTGCAAAACCAATGTAGACGTAAAAATGTTAAACATTTTAAAATCATAGGGGTGTTACATAGCCTTTTTCTTAAGATAGTTATAAAAATTATAAAGATCATCTCATTTCGAAGAATATTTCTTTAGTGTCCATCCAGTAGCATTTATATGTTATTAAACCAAATCAATGTAATTTAAAGAATTATTATTTTCTTTGTCTAATTTAAAGGATGTTGCTTCCATCACTAGATTAAAGGTTTGTGAAAAAAATTTAATTTTTTCAAAATGGAAAATTAAGCAAAGTCTCAAAGGTTCTCTTTTAAGCATTTTTTACCAATTAAGTGTTGGCTTTTTAGAGTAGAAGACAGTAATTTTTTGTTTTTATTATATAATAAGAGCTTATTTTAATAAAATAGAGGAAATTTATATATTGAGGAGTAGTTGTAATGATATTTAGCACGTATATATATATATATATATATTTATAATTTTTAAAAGTTTTTCTTTTTCATTAGGGCTGTACTATATTATTTTAGTAAAGTTTGCCCCACTTGTTACATATATATACATAAGGAATCTTTTGGAAAGTTGTATTATGGAATTATTAATATAATTTCAACATATATTTAACTATTTTATTATCAATTCATTAGTCTTTTATCCATTCATCAATTCATCAACATTCAATAGATCATTCATTATTATTTACCTATTCTTAGAAGTTAAATAGTCAAATTTTAATTATATCCCATTCATTCCAAAATATTCTTTGGTAATTATAGATTTATTAAAAATATAGAATAGATGATTATGTTTAGAAAAAATTGTAGTTCAATATCTATTGCGGTTTAGGAGAATCTAGCTCTAGAATTTGACAAATTTTCTGTATCTTGAATTTTTGCTAGAATGAATGATGGTCAATAATTAGAGCATTTCTTTCTCATCACATAATGATTTGATGTGATATTAGATTTATATAAAAGCTAATATTGGTGGAAATATTTAGTTAAAAGTTTAGCACAAAAAACTTAACAATGTTTGAGTTATCATCTTTCAAAATTCCACTACTAGAATTACTATGATTTTTGATAGATTGTTAAAACATAACATAATCTTTTGCTGAGTTTTGTGTGCTATGTGGATTTGTGCTTTGATATTTCTTGTGAGTAATCTTGGTCATTTTTCTTTCTTTATACTTTTTCCTACCTATGCATATTCAGCAAAGGTTTGGAATTGATGGGACGCGATATCGCAGTGCACTGCTAAATCTATAAATAAGAGGCAGCTCTCCCTTGTTTCAAAGTTTTAGGCCTAGACCGTAGTGAAACTCTGGCAGTTTTACCTCTCCAAAGATAGAATAATTTCCTTGTGCCCATAGTAGAAGCTCCAAAGTGAACGGATCTTTATTCGAGCAAATATTGTACCTAAACACAAGTTTGTGTATGGAAATAAAGATGAACTTCTTGGATAAACCTTGTAGTGCATGGACTAAGCTAAATAGGACTTTATTTATTGTTAATGTTTAAATGCTTTATTAGTTCATTAAATCTCTCTCAACCCTTCTCTCCTAGTTAAGTGTACTCAGTACGACCACTTCGAGCACATGCGTTACGCTTCGTAATCCTAATAATGAATAGCGTTTGGTAAGCCCAAAGGTTGCATTGGTTCAGGGTGTGAATGGTAAGTGGGAATGGATACTAATGCTAGGTTAATTAAGACTTAGTTAGTTAAATTTAGTTAATTAGTCTCTTCACCCTTTACCTCATTAGCATAGGAGATAAAAACATAAAAGACATAAAAATCACATACCTCAGACTTACTTAACCATACAACCGTGAGAAATACAAGTAAGTTTGGGAAGACAACGAATGATTAACCTTAAGTGTTCCATAAGGCGTGTAGGCACTTAGTCTGCGGAGTTCGACCGGATCACGCATGTAGCGCTCGTATTCGTATGGTTGAGTGTAGGGGTACCTTGCCACTCATCAAGAATTATTTAAATCTTTCAAATTTGAATCAATTTTGATTGGAATTTTAATCTTGCCTTGCACACTAGAATTGATTAATTTTCATGCATATAATTTTTCAATTTTTAGTCTCAACAGTTTCATAAGAAATAAATTATGACTATTTAGGGCATGGACATTTCTCATTTAAGTAGTGTTATGTTTCCATTACATTTGTCTTATCATAGATTCTACTAGGTTATGGTCATTTATTAGATTTCAAGTCTTTAAAATTTTGGAAGGTGATGAACCATGATTTACCAGGCTTTGATATTGGACCCTCAATATTAGGTACTCGATATCATGGCTTGACAAGCGATATTGGATACGCGATATCGTGGTTCTGGTGTGAGCCTATAAATACACAATGGGGCACATGGAAAAAATATAGGAAAAGTTAGTGTTAGAGTAGGATCTTTTTGTTAGTTTTCAATTCCTCTCAACCTTTTCCCCAGTGCATGCTGCAGTGTGATGATTGTAATTATACGGAACCTTTATTCGAGTGTGATGTACTTGGACATGCACATGACTGACAATAAAGATCAAGATTACTTCATCATTTCAGCATTCACTTAATTTAACTGTTATTTATTGCTTTCTTACTTAATATCTCTTTACCTTCCTCTCCTACCCCTATTATTAAACGTGAAATGAGTACAACTTAATCACGAGCATTTAAGTGTGACTACTTGGTATCCCAGTAGCATACCTAGGACATGCACTTGGTAATCCCAGTGGTAGTACACTAGGTCCAAGATGTGTACAGGTGATTAAGGGACAGGTGCTCATCGCACTTAGGTTAGCTTAGACTCTCTTCACCCTTTCCCTCTTAACTTAATTAAAGTTATTTTCCATTGCCTCTAGGAGTAGCACTAGTTTAGGACCACATCATACACCTCACTTTGGACTAAACCATACATGACAAGAAAATACTAGGCCAGGTGGGAAGACAATGAACTATGATCAATGAGTAAATATCTAGATATGACAACTAGCCCATCTGCAGATTTCAATCAGATCATGCATGAATGCTCGTATTCGTATGGTTGAGTGTAGGGGTACCTTGCCACTCATCATTGGCGCCGCTGCCGGGGACGATGCTAGTTATTTATATTGGTTATATCATACAAGATTGTTGTAACTGAAACACCATAAAATTTTAGGGCTCTCATGATTCAACAATCCCGAAATTTGGGCAAAGGTCCCTACAAGCATGGTGTCACATTGGACTGTGTAGACAATACTCTTTGTAGCACAGTCAACATGGCACCCAACCGCAAGGCTAGTTTGCATGAAAGAGGCACAAGTGGTAGATTGTACAGTTCGACAAATTTTCTATCTCTTAAGTTAACAGGCTGGGTACACCCTCTAGCTTGCCCAGCTTGATAGTTGACCTACCTGATGGTCTACCCAAGGACCATGCTAGGAGTTGCCAAAAGTGTTCAGGATGAACGAAACAGTTTGGGAAGTTTTCTAACTATGAGACCTGCTATGCTACAATGTGCTGCACATCATAGTAGGCCTTAGGGGGACTGATTGCACCCAAAAGATGTAGATTGACAACAATTTAGTCCTTCAGGATATTTGCCCCACTTCATCCTTGATGCATGAGCAACGTGACACAGCAAAAATGTGGCAAATTTTGACAGAAATCCTCTTCACTTAAGTGCTACGCTACGCAGCGTAGCACAACGTAGCAGGGATGCACTCTACTGATACTCCTACTCAGATGGCTCTAATGGAGTAGGCACATTTGCCCATGCTTCAACCATTGAATAGGTTTGCTCTGCTAACACGCCAGGACATGACTGACATCTCGTGACAAAACATTTGCAAGATTGAGTCAGAACCCAAGCCAAACTGGGTGCTAAGTTGTGCTATGCTATGCAGCGTAGCACAGCGTAGCAAGGATAGAACATACGGAGGCCCTCTGCTAAGTGGTTCCAGTAAGAGGATTGCACTTGGCCACACATTAGCCTCCAAAACTGCTTGTCCCACTTAGCCCTCAAACCTCAAGCAAAGTTTCTTGACAAAGCATTGTAGAACAGATGAGGATGCATGTCACAACGGCTACTACACTGTGCTACGCTAGATAGCGTAGCAAGGACACAAAACACCAAAGTGTCCCAAGGATGAACTCAACAGGTCCTAAGACCTTCCAGCATAAAAGATAGGGTTGCAGTTGCTTGCCTGGCTAGACCTCAAATAGGTATTCTTGGCTTTCAAGCAAGATTTCTTTCAAGACTGGTAGCTACGCTATGCAGCGTAGCACAGTGTAGTGTGCGAGTGTTTACACTACTCTAGTACGTTGGGCAGTAAAAATAGTGTAACACCAGCATGGAAGTCCCAAGATATCTTTGGTTATTTCCAGGACTTGTTGGCAATGGTTACTCTCGTCCAGACACCTCTTCAATGGACAATATCAGCAAGTTTTCTTTATTTTTCACCCCCCTGACTGACCCCAAAGTTGTTCCTACTCTTGACCTTGCCTACAAGAGTAGGGAAGATGTAGTTCTAGAGCACAGGCTCTACTTTGCATTTACTATTGTCATTTTTTGTATCAAACATGGTAACCTAGTAGACTTTGGCACATGCAGCTTGAACGGTATGGTCATAGCATAGCAAGTTTCACATCCAGCATTACATAGCAACACGACATAGTCACGTTTGCATTCTGTGGGACCCAGGACATGTGGCATCCAAACCACATTTTCCTCTTTCTCTTGGCCTTATAAATACCCTAGCGAACAATGTTCAAAGGGTCAGCTTTTGGATTCATCTTTCTTGTGGTTGGCTTTTGGCATTTTTAGTTTGGTTGGCTTTTGAGGGAATTTGGCATTTTGGCATTTTGGCTTCTTGGTAATTAGTTTTGGCAAGTAGAAAGATCCTATTAGTAAGCTGTTGATAGCAATTCAAGAAGCTGTGACCATACTGCTTTGTTGTAAGCTATGCTTGTCCACATTGCCCCTTTGTTGCGCATCTCCTTCAGTTAAGCAAAGATTAGATCCCTCGATCTTGGGGCGGTGCACTTTCTCACTCAAACCTGTTTCATTTTCATTTTGTTGTTTTCATGTTTTTCATTATTCTCCATCAACTTACGTTTGACACTTATTGCTCAGTTGCACATAACATCTTTAAAACGATTGTTTACGAAAGATTATTATACACTGATTAAGTCCCTATCTAATCGACCAGACCGTTTAGGGCAGCCCACTTCCGTTTACTCCAGCTTAGCCCTCGCATGGATCTAGGGTTAGGCTATGCACTTGGTGACCTCATGGTGTTCTAGTCATCAACGTTTTCAGTCGCTATAGTTTTTGGCACTAGAAGGAGGGCCCTTTTGTGCCCTTTCTATGTATCGTAGGTAATCCTCCACGCTGTCTGTAACCTGTCACCTACTAGTGTAGATGTGACACCCTTGTGGTTGTCTACGCACCATGTGGTGCAGACTGGTCGCAACAACAGTTCCTCTAGAACCCGGTAGGACGAAAGCCTCCAACTGTCCACTATACCACGTTTACTCTTTTCACTACTCTACGCTGCCTACATCTCGTGCGGCGTAGCGAACCTCTCAGAGTAACATTCCTGTTTAGTGTAGCAGGTATAACAGTGAAGGAAGCCACCTTCTGACACTTCGTAACATACCTAGTTTTAGCCTCTCTCTCCCTTTATAGTTTCTCTTTCACGACGAGAAAATGATTCTTGCAACAATTGCTATCCCCTCCTTGGACCTAGATGTCCCCTACACTGTCCAACATGTGACAGGTCCTGAGGGACCGCCTAGCCTAGTGTTGGCACCATGTCAATCTCTCAGGTTGTGGCACCTGTCACCTAAGCACTTGGCACAGGACGCAGAGTGATACGACTTCCTCTGCACAAAAGTCCAAGAAAATCTACCCTTGGATCATCAGGAACTCGAGGAAAAATGTAACTTCGAGTTCCTCCATTGGAATGGGAGGGATATCATCGCTGCCCCTGACGTAGCCATCCCGTTGACTGAAGCGTATCAATGGGTCTTAGACCAATTGATGCGAGTGAGTAGGTCTAGGGAACGGGACACAACGTCCCATTGTGACAAAGCTTTCCAGGATGGACAGGAAGACTTGAACTCCCACTTCGAAGCTAGTGGTTAGACCTACGCTATAGCTATTTCTCCCACCACTATCTTTTGGTCAAACCTGCTCTTTGCTTCTGCCTTCTTCGTGGTTACCACAACCCTACCACAACCAACACCTTTGTTAGCCATGGGCAGCCATCCCATACATTCAACGTGCCAGTAAGTGGGCCCTTCAACTTCTTTCCCAGTCACCCTTCCTTTCTAGTCTACCTCAGTATCGTATCCAACATTAGTCATGGATATGCTACCATACATCCATACTCTTCCCATGTCATAATCACATGTGAGCTTCGCCCCTGGTCCCTCGTCTACACCCATCTCACCACCGGTAGCTAACCCAGTCTCAATTGCATGGTGGGTGCCAACCACTTCTTTCCCTACTACGCAACCTTCTCTAATGTCGCACTACATGCAACCCCAAGCACACCAGCTTCCACACATAGTACAACCAAACACAGGGCTATGGGTCGCCCCACTAATAGGGCAAACTACCAACCCCACAGTGCCACCAATGGCCGTTGCCCTAATAGCACCACCCACTAGGTGGTGGACCACCCAAGGAGCACCACTTGCTGAAGTGGCTTCAACAATGGCCCCCATGGGATAGGCTACCACCCCAATAGCGTCACATATGATGGTTGCTCAGGTAGCCCCGCAACCACTTGCAATGTCCCCGAGTCTAGATCAAGCTTTCCAACTCATCCAGACCCTAACTGAAGAGATCAAACGACTTAAAGTCATCGATTCTGACACCGTGCAGGTCATGGACTTTTACCATGATGACCCTATCAGCTTGGCCATGCCCATGCTTATGCTACCTCCTCAGGTGCCACTTCCCCAATTTACAAAATACAACAAAGAGGGTGACCCCAATGCACACTTGGTAATGTTCAAGTCCGAATCTCTACTCTTGCAACTATGGCCACACACCATCATCTGTGTCTTTGCCATGTCCCTCATAGGCAAAGATCTGGATTGGTACCACGTGCTCCCACGTGCCTCCATTTCCATCCTAGAAGAGCTATTAAGCCAATTCATGACCTACTTCAAATACAACCTAAAACCTAAGGTCACATTGGATCAGCTCATGGGTATCAAGCAGGACCCGTTGGAATCTGTGCAGAGATTCATACAATAGTGGAGCATGAACCTGAATGAGATATGTAAGCCTATCATTGAGGCCCACTTATTGGCCATCTTTAAGGGAGTAGTAAATGACTTTATTAAGTCTAAGCTCTATTACTTGGTTCCACGCTCCCTTAGCCAAGCCTTTGCTCAGACTAAGAGCATCCAGGACATGGCTGAAGCTAGCAAAGACCTGGCCTATGTTACATACAAAAATGCACACATCACTAAGGACAAAGAGAAGGGCAAGGCCGCAACAATCATAGTGGCTACTGTGGCCAATGATACCAAGCCCAACAATAGCAATAACAAGAAGTTGGCCATAGCACCCAATGCCACACCTAGTTCAAGCAACACCGGTCAGCCCTCGACATCAACACTTGCGAAGTCAACTCAGCCTAGGCTCAACTTTGAGCACAAGGATCGCTCTAAGTATACCCCCTTGCCCATTATACCTTCAGAACTCCTGAAGCAAATGCTAGGAGCTCGGTGTATACAGCATAAATGGATGTTAGAGGAGGCAATCAAACGTCATCAAAGATATTGCGAAGTTCTCAGGAACCCCTCCTTGGCCACGCCCAATGAGCCACCAGTTCCTAAGAATTTTAGGCTAGAATGCTTCTGTGACTACCATAAACTCTATGGTCACAATACAAACTACTGTTTGGCATTGAAAGATGACATTCAATGGATGATTGATTAGGGAAAATTGGTCTTGGATGAAAGTAGTCCTGTCCGCCCCGAGAATCAATTAATGCATGTTTACAAAGATCCCCTGAATGCCAACAATGCGGGGTATACCATCAACATCATTGGCATTGAAAACAATCCAGAACCACCATAACAACCACTCATGGTGTGTGTGCCTCCCTATAATGCAGCAACCTCAACAACAACAAGAACAACGTCACACCAACCATTTGTCTTTAAGGTTCCTCCTCAGACATCAGCCCCTGCACCCTTTATGCTCAAAGTTGTGCCACCACTCACATCAACACAATAGGCACCATTCATCATTAAGGTGCCAAAGCATTCTAACACCTCTAACACACAAAGCTAAGTAACAAAAATTGCACCGTAGCCTCCTCATCCAAAAAAGTGGGAAGAGAGTTTAGCAGACAAGATGGCTAAGGAACACACTGCATTAGGCCCCCCCCAAGCCTACCCCCTTGGCCTTAATGCCCATGGCCCCTTCATCATCAACAATCGATAATAATGCATGCACGCAATCATCACCTTTCTGCCCGAGAAAGCCTAGTTTTCAAGTTGAAACTCCTCCCCCTTGGGAGATTTGTCTTCTAGGATGAATCGAGGAGGAAAAGGGCAGTAAATAGCAAGATGGTGGGCAGGACCTTCTCAATGCCCTTACATAAGTCAAACAAGCCCTGAAATAGAAAAATACAACTTTAAGCTTATATGACTTGGTAATGACTTCCACTATGCCCCGCAAGGCCATGGTTCGCATGCTAGTGTCCATCCCGTTTGACAAAAACATGTCGTCCAAGGAGAAAGCAATCCAGGTTGTCATGCTTCCCTCTAGTGCCAAAGTACCGTAGCTAGCCTAGTTAACATTTCATGATAAGTCCATTAAGGATGACCTTGAAAAGGGCCAAGTGGCAACAACACCCATGTTCATCACAATTCGGGTACACATTGATGATGGGGCCGCTACCAATGTCATTCCATTTCCCATAGTGGAAAAACTAGGCTTAGTTGATCAAATCAAGCCCATGAAAACCTCCTGCTTGAAATCATTCAATGGGGCATGCGTAGTGGTAAAGGGAACTATCCACATCAACTTTGTCGTAGGGGACCAGTTCTCCACAAGCGTGGTGTTCATCGTGGTAGAAGAGATTTTTGGGTTCAACCTGATCTTGGGAAGGTCATGGTTAGCCCAATTAAGGGTGTCTCTTCACCCATACATCAAGAGATCCACCTACCCTACATAGGTGGGGAAGTGGTGATCTACGGTGACGAAGTGGCTACCCAAGAAATAAACAACGTTGAGATGGAGCAGGGCTTGGAGATAGTAATCTCTGAGAATGAAGCGTTTGTTAGCATTGAAACTCTTTGTTTGACTGATGAGCCAACCAAAAATGTTGACTTAGATAAAGAAACTACATGGGCCAAGTTGCCTTTCCAGGCGGTAGATGATGACATAGAAGAATACCACAACAAAGCCTCTCGGCTATATGCTTCACCTAGCCCACGATGGGTTAGAAAACAACTGCATAATTAGAGATTATCTCTAGTTCATCTCCATAAATACTTGGCTTCATTATCTCCTTTTGTCTTAATTTTAGCCTTACGTTTACTATTTACATCATGTTCACTCTTAGCACCAAGTTCACGGTTTACATTATGTTAATTTCTTTTGGCATTACAATCACTATTTACATTATTTCAATTCTTTACATCATGTCCACTGTCTGCATTCACATTGTTTTTACTGTCTACATTATGTCCACCATTTACATTTAGCTGTTGCTTGCATTGATTCTACCACTTTGGCTTGGGATGGCCTTAAACTAGCACTATAGCTTGAAATGGCCTTAAACTATTGCTATGGCCTGGAATGACCTTAAACGACCATTGTGGCCCGCTAAGGCCTAAAACTAGCAACTCCACTCATCAAAAATAGCCAAGAAAAAGAGACAAAGAATAAAAATAAATATAACACATTAACCAAAGTGAAACAAATTCTTTCACATTATATTCTTCATTCAATGTCAATTAATAATGTTTACAAAAATTCTTAAATTCAAAGACAAAAATAAAAATCTTAGGTTGCCACACTATGAGTCTTCACTCGCACCACCATTCCCTATTTCACTAGGCCCTACATCTTTGTTTGGATCCTACGTAAGAAAGAAAATAAAATAATGAATCAAAGCTACAACAAAGGCTTTTATAAAATAAACTATGACACAACAAAAAGTGACTAACCTGAGATGGCCCCGCGTCCATTTCAGAGGGTATCCTATCCATGCCAACCACAAGATGTCACAAGATCTCCTCCTCAGTGAGATTGGCCCAATTCCTATCTTCTAGATCGGTGCTTGTCGTAACCTTCCATTTTTCCATAGCTATCCATCTTGGAGGTCCTGGGGAAAATGTGGCAGTGGTGGTCTCCTTGGTAGGTAGAGTCATTTCCCTTTCAGGAGACTCACTGATCGTCACTTGTTGCATGAACTTTTTATAAGCTCCAGAAGCACTAATGACATCAAGGAATAGCTTGTGGGTATGCAACTCAACACTTGCATCCCGGTATTGTTTATGATAGGTGGCATGTTCCATTTTATACATGTGCTTATGGTTCTTCTATGCCTATCCCCATTCATAAACCTTTGCGCTATAATCCTTCTAGTCTTGGTTCTTTTGGGCTAGAAGGTCCATCTGCATGCGTTGTTCAATGATCTCATGAGTGGCCTCATTTTTACTTTGTACGGCTATCCAATATCTTGCATAGTTAATGATTTCCATACGCTAATTGCCATCGCGAGTGTCACGGGCCAATAGAAATTCATTCCTGGATTGGAAGTCTCCCAACTTAGCAGTTAGGTTGGCCTTCTCTTTCTTAAGTTTCTGTACCCACTTTCAGAGGTCCTCATTCACATGCCTACACTCCCATAAGGAGCATGCTAAGTACAACGCACATTTACTTGCTTCATTGTATATGTGACGAGGTACTTTGGCTACCTCTGGCAGAAGTTCAGGCATAGCATCGACTTCAACGGCTTGCCTAGGATCCTACTTGAGATGAGAGGTTGTCAATCATACATGTGAGAGCGTTAGTCACAGTGACATAGTAAAATTGCAACAACATAGAGATCCTAGCGTAATAATTTTAACATACCAATCTTAGGATCAATCTGCCTTAGGCGATTGATCATGTCATCAACCACCCCCTCCTTAAAAGTAAATTTGTCAGGGGACTTAGTCTAGGGTTGAAGGTAGATCAAAGAAGAAGGGCTAGGGGCATCAACAATGGTGTCCGCTGCACAATAAAACATGTTGGCCATGGTGGAGAGGACAATAACAAAGCTAATGAACAACGTAAATGATAGTGTAAAGCTCCTACCCAACAAAACCCTCATGGGTGATAGCGAGGGGGGGGGGGGGGGGGTCATCCATCGACACACTACCAAACAAGCGATCAAACTCACCAGCATCAAATTGAAGCCCCTCTATTTCTAGCTAACCCAAAAGTGTGGCGGCATCCTCAACACTCATGTGCCCCTTGAGTATTGAACCACATTATGCAAAAAGGTCATCAGTAGGGGCCTCTTCCTCTATGGTAGGGACCTCTTCCTCTATGGTAGGGGCCTCTTCTTTTGTGGTTGGGGCCTCTTCTTCCTCTTCAATAGGTGCCCTTACTCTAGGGGCCAAAACCTCTTCCTCTTATTCTTCTTCTTTTGATAAAACATAATCACAGTAAGTAGGATACTTGAACTTGAAATAGGCACTACACTATGTGATGCTACATAGCGTAGCAAGTGCTATGCTAACAAAACAGTCAAGCACACTTACCAACTAGGGGTTGCACTCTGCAACCTTTGATTTGCAGCTTTTTCTCCCCTCCCTTCATTTGTATGAGGAGGCTCTTCTATAGGACGAGACTTCTTACGTTCCAGCCTAGTTTTCACAGTTTCCACAATGAGGCATGCCCCCCTTAATACATTACCTATGTTAATAAGAGGTGCCTCTCCCATACTGTCCTAGGCATGAAAGGTTCATGCCACCCGATCCCTCATCGTTATTGAAAGTGATTCCCCAATAGCTTCTGCGGGGTCCTAGGATCAGGTGGTGTGGAAAACCTGGCAAATCCATGGCTTAGATATTTGGTTACGATCCTACTATACCTAGGCACCATTTTCACAGACCACCAGAAATTCTATGAACTGATGTAAGAAAGCTAAGGAGAAGGCATAGTGCACGTTGAAACGAGAGTCAAGATTCTCATGAAGCTTGACCATTTTAACGTGCAAGCCTTCTAAAAGGCACCTAGCCTAGTTATAATGGGTCCCTTCCTTCATGACCTCCCTCATTATCCAAGCTTGCTCCACATCAAGGATTTTTTGTTGGGAGAGTAGCTTGGGGAAACTATGGGCACGAAAGATAGAATAAACCATTTGGGCCACCGCTAGCTTGACCTTATGGATGTAAATTCCCTTTTAGTCCTTGCTTGTCCCTAGCCATTCCTCGATATCCCCTTGATGATTTACATCTTTCCTAGATTTTTCTCCTATAGGGAGACCATGAGAAGGAACACTGAAAAGATTCATAAATAGTTGGTGGTTAATTTCGAACATCACCCACACATTATGAACACGTGTGCAGAAGCGGTCAACCTTCTCTGAGAAGGAATCAACTAGGGAAAGCATTTCTGCAGCTAGAACACTTGGATTTATAGCTAGAAATAAATCCATGAGCCTAGCCTCTTGAATGTTGTGAACAAGGGTGGCTGGGGCCCCATTACAAAGCCAACGCTGCATCTCCTCCACCTCCTCATACTTGAAGAAGAGGTTGGTCTCGTCATGCCCAGAGGTGATCACTGTGACCTCTTGGGATTCCCTCGCTACTAAAATCATTTGGCAAAAATAAAAGTTAGCAAAAGTGAAAGCACATCATCACTTGAACACATAAGGATAAATTCATGGTTTAACATACTAGGTTTAAATAGCATAGGAAATGGTGGAAGTTCCACCAAAAACGCCTTCGATGGTAATCGATCGGCGCAATGCCCATTCACTATCTAACCAGCCAGCTTCCTTACACTTCCCATAGAATTTGGAATACCTAGTTAGATAGGCTTTAAAATCAAGTCCAAGTTGTTCTATCACATCGGCACACATGTTCTCGGTAGAGGAGAACTCTTGCAAAGCTGTTTGGGCCAACACCAAAGTATCCATGTTACCGTGAAGACCACTCTCAACAATATAAAACTTGGTAGCATACAAGAATATGATAAGCATTTTTGTCTAGCGTAAGACAAATCATGCAACACGTTAAAATACCTTCACAGGACTCACCCGCTGGCACAGTAAACAGTTCCAGGTGGGTTCTGAAAGCAGGTGCCCATGTGACGAGCAACGTATAACATGTTATATAAATGGTAGCATTTGTATTCAGGCATGTCCCAGATCCAACTCAGGCGCCTCAAGCCCCTTGGGCACCGATCTGAGCCTTCTACCCCTTCATCAGCCATGAACTTTAGGATGCCCCAGTTTGCCCCAGGCAACAACGTTTCTATTGGTACAATGACTGTTTCAGTCGATAAGTGTGACCACACGATCACACTAAAATGGCAGAGGAGGAACTTCAGGAAGTCCCGTGCACCCTCCAAGAACTAGACCACCTACTGCCCCACCCATGCATGGGGAGGAGGGATGTTGGCCACAGTCTCACTAAGGTAGCACAAGACTCCTACAAGCTTGAGGATAATCAGAACAGATTTCAACATGACCCTGCATAACAAAGTACCAAATGTTAGCACTGTGTTCAAGTGATGATTATTGATGTAGCGTAGCATGATCCTCTATTTACATGTAGCATAGCATGATCCTCTAGTTACAAATTTTCCTCTAGCATGAAACAATAAGTCCCCCATAGAATAGAGTTAAACATTGCATGCAACGTAACAAAGTGTCACGTTTAGCGTAGCGTAAGCCCATGTAGCGTAACAATAGCAGGTGCACCCCACAGTGCAATAGTTACATGCTACATAGCAGACATACCTTGTATAGCGTAGTGTAACAGTTACACTTTGGCATAAGGGTGACGGCTGCGTTACGCGTAGCGTAGCAAGATGAATGCACCGCGTGTAGCGTAGTAAATGAACAAGTACAAGAAGACATATAACAATGTAACAAGCAGAACACTGTAGCAAGCGTCGCAGCCTAGCAAATTTTGTAGCATAGCAAATTTAGTGGCATGGCAATATAAGGCATTTAACAACATAGCAACGTTAGAAGTTTGACAGCATAGCAACGTGATAGACTACCAACATAACAGCCTAAGGGCCTGCCAACATAACAACGTAGGATAATAGCAAAAAATGTAACAGTCTTAACTCATAGTATGTTTGTTGTCCCAACCCTACCCTACTGCATGAAATAACTCGTGCTATGCTATGCCAAGCATGTGTCACGTTTCCGTAAAAACTTTGCAAACAAAAAAACCCCTCTAAGGGTGGTATGCTACGCTGAGCATGTGCTACACTGTCCAGAACCACCCAAACCCTTGCGATAGCGCAATCACCATTCTTAACAATGGCAGCTAGGGCAGTACCATGCGTAGTCGTAGTGTAGCAACTATATGCTATGGCCAAGTGGTGACAACCACGACACAGCGGTCAAAACGAAAACAAAAACAGTGACAATAGTTGCAAAAATGATAACAATAATAGCAATGGCAATCTAACCTGATGTATTACATAACGGAAACAAGGGTAGCGTAATGAATTATTGAGTAGATGGAGCCTCTTGCCGCTCCTCAACGCATGCCTCGAAGAGGCATCCTAGAGTGTCCCTTGCTTTGTCCACCTTGGCCAATCCCCAATGCTTGTGTTCACTTTTGCATGCCATTGTCTTACTCACAAATCGATAGTACCAACCACTACGCTACGCTTGTCACGCTCTCTCTTAGTTCAACCACGCTACGCTCTAAGTGTGGGCTCTAACAATGAAAATGAAAGGTTTACTAGGTGATGAAGTGTCATTTAGTCAATGAGTCAACTAGGCCGTGTATACGGGGTCGTGTATACGCGACCGCATCGACGCGGGCCCGTCGACATAGCCACCTTGCATTGACGTGGCCCTATTTACTCAGCCACCTTTCCCAGCCTATAAATAAGAGGGCCTTCCACCTCATTTAGGCATCTTTTGAGTAGTTGTAGTGAAGCTCTTGCAATTTGTTCCCACAGAAGATAGAATATTTTTCAAGTGCCCACAAGAGGTGTAAGAAAAGTGATCGGCTCTTTATTCGAGCCTTGATGTATTTGAGCCCATTGGCATGACAGCAATAAAGACGAACTATTCAAGCATTCCTTGTAGCATTTGGACTTAGTTATTTTATGCATTTAATAGTTTAATGTGTTTATGCTTTATTGGTTACTTGTTAATTACTTAAGTTTTTGTTATTATAATTTCAATCGCTATTGTTCATTCGTAGTTCATTAAGGCCATAAGTACGACCATCTCGAACATAACCCAAACACTTGGTAAGCCCAGTGACGCTTAACGTCTGGTAACCCAAAAGTGTTAGGAGATGCTTAGAATGTGCTCGGAAGATGGGATCGGATACTTATGTTAGGAGTAGTTAAGATTTAGATTAAGATAATTTTAGATTAATTAATATTCTATCCTTATTTTCCAAGATAATTAGTCACCGAAAAGATAATTAAAAAGATATAAAAATCATTAGCCTTAGTTTCACTTAACCATCGTAAATAGAACTTCATAAGTTAGATTAGGATGACAATGACCATTCTAACCCAAGGTTTCACTGGTTAGAAGCCTGATGTATGTTAAGTGCTTACAGTCTGCGAATTTTGACCGAGTCACGTATGAACGCTCATGATTCGTATGGTTGGGCGTAGGGGTACCTAGCCACTCACCATTGGCGCCGTTGTTGGGGACTGTTAGTCTTACATGTGTTATCTGACCTTAGTGAAATTATCATTTAAGTTGTTGGAACGGACCCAGGGTAGAAATATTTACGCACACTAGGCGAATTTAAGTAAATAGTAAGGTACACTGATTATATGGACCATCTAACGTCCAATATGTCTTCTCATAGGAGAGACGTATTCGAACCATTGGTGCCACAAGAATGTCGGGTGGTGTACAAACATCTCGATGAATATGTCCCTAATTTCACATTCATTCTACATCAGGATGAGCATCTCCAATGGTAGGACATGGAGGGTAGCATCGTGCTACCTCCCAATTGAGCGGCTCCTGCGATGCTATATCACAATCTGGGAAGATTGGGCATCGAGGAGCTATGTCATGGAGGACCATGACTACCGGGACTATCGTCCCACAGAGGCTCAACAGACAAGAGATCAGTAGTAGGTGGAGAGATATGAACAGTAGAAGGGAAAGAAATTCAGCAATCCCTTATTCTCGCAAGGGCCACAAGATGATGGGGATCCCATCTTTCATGATACCCATTCGACCGAACTTCCCTTGGGGCAGTAGTTCATCTAGTCAATCATTCAGAACAAACCTCCAAGTAGCCATGATCCTCAAGGGGATGGAGGGTCATGCAGCAAGGCTAGGTTGGATGACCAAGGCCATCATCAGGGTAGATGGGGAGATCGCTGCCAGGGTGGTGGTGATGCCTCTTCTTCTTCTCCGTCCTCACCCTCTCCTGCACCTTCCTCCAGCTCAGGCTTTGAGCGTAATAGGGGAAGGCTGGAGTGAAAGGATGGTGGTAAACCAATTCAAAAGGGGCAACGTGGGGAAGCATGTGACCAATCATGTGATGCTTGCTAGCATGAAAGAAGGGGTAGTCGGAATCATCACAGACGTCATGGTCCCCAATAGGACTATGATTCAGATGAGCCGTTGTTAGCTACTCGGAGCATGCTCCAGATCGCAGAGGTAGTTCACATTCCAAGTAGGCACATAAAGGATAGTTAGATCAAGTGTGTTGATATGAACAACATCCCTAGATTTGAAGGGGGATACAATTGTGATTCATAGACCCACCTGCAGGTGTTCCATGATGCCTGCACCCTGCAAAATATTGATAATGATTGGCAACAGTTGAAGCTATTCCCTCGCACACTCATCAAAGAAGCTGAAAGTTGGTACCTGTCCTTGGAGCCGGATTCAATCAGAAGATGGAGTACGATCCTTGAAATCTTCAATGAAAAATATCAAACGTACTCTAGTGTGGTGAATCTGAGACGGTAGATCCAAGGTTGGAAACAAGGGAATCATGAACCCTTGGATACCATCATGAGTAGGTATTACTCATTGTTACATTAGTGCCCTGGTCATGGTTACTCTCAGCAGGCACAGCTTCACCACATCATTAATGGGCTCCATTTTGAAACGTGAAAGACCCTCATCGTGTACGCCAAGGGATGATTGTCGGAGCTAAGGGCCCATCAGTTGCAGCGCCTCATTGAGTAGGTGGCTAAGGAAGAAGAAGAACTTAGGAAAAAGGAGAGTGTAGAAGAATTCAACCAGGACCCTTTGCTCAGAAAGAGGAAGGTCCAATTTTGTGATGAGGAGGATGAGTCACCACTAGAAGCAGCAGTGAATTGGAAGACTTTGCCATTACAAAAGTTTACATCTAGAATATCGGAAAAGGTGGACAAGATGTGGGATTCTTTGGACGAGAAATTCCAAAGTGTATTGAAAATTGTAGAAGAGTCCAAAGAACAAGGTAGCGACCGTGATCGGCGTAGGAAGAAGGGAGCTGAACGTGCCCAACTTAAGGGTAAGGGAAAAGTTGTTGTAGCAGAGCAGGTTGCAGACTTTGACATCGAGGAGGACGATGAATGTGGCATATGCCAATATGAACATCCTAAGGGATGTTATCCTGCGGTGTCACACCTTCAAGAGTCTAGGGTGTATGCCTTGAACCCTCGTTTGGCATAGCGGTAGACACCTTGAAGGTTGCCTTATCCACAAGGCAATTCCAGGTGGTTCCACTAGTAGCAGTAAGGATATTATCCAAGTGGAACACCCCTGCAATCGTATGAATACTTCCAATAGTGGCAACAACCACAAGCATGGGGGATGCCACCTCCAAGGTAGCAGTACCCTTACAAGCAGTTAGATCCTTGTGGGTACTATGTTTAGCAACTGGTCTTTCCAAGATATTCTTCCAGTCATGTGGCCTTTCCCAGCTACTACTACCCCCTTGAATATTTTTGGCATCCATCTCCATCACCTAGGGGGGCAAACCTACATCTCTTCTACCCTCCATCACCTTCTTCAACCACTCCTCCACACCAGCCCACTCAGTTTCCACCTGCTCCATCAATGTAGGAAGAAATACCACCATAGCCACAGCAACGAGACGCTACAAGGGCTGTTAACTTACAACCGGCACCTTGGCCAAGTGGATCGGAACCCAAGCCATGCAAACATTCCTTTTTTTGGCCCAATAATTTGAACACACCCTCACCTACGCCTATGGCCAGTGCCTTCGAACCTACCAACGCCTCCAACATCATACCGCCTGAGTAGTCGTCTGTTCCATCGCACTCCAACATCCAGATGGTCATGCTAACACATGCTGTGATCGACTGGATCAAAGCAGGTTCTCTTCCCCGAAAATTGATAGATCTAGGAAGCCCCCTAATTTATCTTTAGGTGGCAGGGAATGAGCTATGCAAAGCACTTCTGGACTTGAGGTCAGGGGTTAACTTGATTTCTCATGATATGTACAAGAACTGGAACTTGCCCTCGCTAAAGAAGAGAAACCTTTAGCTCAAGTTAGCAGACTAGTCCATCACCGTTCCCTTGGGTTTGGTGGAGGACATTGTGACCACCATTTATGGGTGGTCCTATCTTGCTGATTTCCTAGTCATCCGTGTAGAGAACTGTAAGGGGAACTTCCCAATCATCATGGGAAGAGCTTGGCTAAGCACGGTGGACACACGACTAGGACTTTGAGATCTATCCTTAGAAATTTCAAAGAAAAATCCTTTCGGGAAGATCGAGAAGAAAAGAGTTCCATGCATTGCATAAAGTGACTCAGGGTGCAACTGTGTGCAATAGTTATGGTCTGCTAAGTGGATATCCATTTAAGCATGCAGTCAGTGTACCAAGGAATCACCTATTCAACAGTGCCTGTACGCAACGGCCACTAACCAAGAGGGCACCCAGTGGCTGACAGCTGATCCTACTAGCAGCACATTGTGCATGGAACTATCTGAGGGGCTAGTGCAAGCCTATGTTGATAGCATGGATGAGATGGAAGTGGTTCATCAATAGGTCTCCACTGTTGATGACCAAGATGACTGGAGAACGCTACAAATCCCTGAGAGTTTCAAAAAAGAGCCCCTTGAGCTAAAGTCTTTACCGGCTCACTTGGAATATGCATTCTTGCAAAATGGCAAGCCGGTAATAATTAATGCGCCCTTGTTCCTGAATAGAAAAGGAAATTGCTAGAGATGGTAAACAAATGGGTTACTACATTTGCATGGTCATATCCTGAGTTGATCGAAGTTGATCTTAGGGTCTACCAGCATCGGATCTACCTTGACCCTTCCATGAAGCCACGATGATAGCCACAAAGACGGTTGAATACCAAATTGAAGCATATCGTAAAAGATGAAATCAAACAATTGCTCAAGGTGGGATTCATCTATTCTGTCACCGATAGCGAATGGGTTAGCCCACTCATTATTGTGCCCAAGAAAGATGGCAAGTGGAGGGTCTGTATTGATTTCCAGTTGCTCAATATGGCGACCTTCAAGGACCACTTCCCGCTCCCATTTGTGGACCAAGTGTTGGACACCATCGCAGGACACCAATACTACAGTTTTTTTGGATGGTTATAGTGGTTATAACCAAATCCAAATAGCACTAAAGAACTAGGCCAAAACAACGTTCACAAGTCCATGGGGGACTTTTGCATATAAAAAGATGTCCTTTGGCCTGTGTAATGTGCCTGCGACGGTCCAACGCCTTGTCCTAAGCATCTTCCAGCAACAAATTGGCAATGGTGTGGAAGTCTTCATGGATGACTTCTCCACCTATGGGGCCATCTTCGAGCAAGCCTTGGACCATCTTGAGTAGGTTCTCAAACGATGTGTAGACACTAATCTGCAGCTCAATTGGCAGAAAAGTCATTTGATGGTCCAAGAAGGCATTATGCTGGGGCATCGCATCTCACAAACAGGGATCAGTGTAGACCCTAAAAAGATCAGGGTCATCCAAGGAATCACCCACCAACTAAGTATTGTCAAAGATCTTTTCTCATTCCTTGGACACATTGGTTACTACCGGTGTTTCATAGAGCGCTTCTCGAAGATCGCCCGGCCATTGGTAGAACTTACAAAGAAGGACGCTCTGTTCATCTGGACCAAGGAATGCGAGTTTGCATTTCAAGAGCTAAAATAGAAACTCGTAGAAGCTCTGGTTCTACGAGCACTTGATTGATCCAGACCCTTTAACATTATGATGGATGCCTCCAACTATGCCTTGGGAGCCATGCTTACAAAGTGTGACGATCATAAACATCCATATTATATCCACTGTGCAAGCCGTAGCATTGTGGATGCTCAACTGATCTATACCACCACTGAGAAGGAGTTGATGGTGGTGGTGTTTGCCTTGTACAAATTCCAGCACTATGTGGTTTGATACGAGGTGTTTGTGCACACTGACCACAGTGCTATCCGGTTCCTGATGAACAAACCAATGGTGAGCCCCTGCATAATCTGGTGGCTGGTGATTCTTCAGGAGTTTGATCTTACCATGGTAGATCGAAAGGGGACCGAGAATGTGGTTGCTAACCACTTGTCTCGGTTACGATGGGATGATGCAGAAGAGGAGGAGCCCTTATCCAACTAGTTTCCAGATGAACTTCTCTTCACAGGTGCCGTTGATCCTCAAGCACCCAAGGAATCCCCTTGGTTCAACTACATCCTCACCTACCTTACAACCCAGGAGTTGCCAAAGGAGTGGAACCATCGGCAGAAACATCAGTTTCTCCATAGGGTCAAGCGTTTCATAAAAATCAATGACCACCTCTACAAGGTGTGTGTAGATGGCTTGGTTCGATGGTGTATCCCTGATGACGATACACTGTGTGTCCTCCAAGATGCTCATGAGGGCCCTTGTGGGGGCCACTATGCTAGATGTTGAACGACCATTAAAATCGTGCTTGCAGGATATTACTAGCTTACACTTTCAGGGATGTACAATGGTTCACCCACTCCTGTGAATGATGCCAAAGAGATGGTGGGATGACGGCACGGTTGGAGGGACCTCAACAGTGGATCCAGCCACTAGAGCCCTTCGACATCTAGGGTATCGACTTCATGGGGCCCATCACCCCCTTGTCAAGCGGGAAGGCGTATATCATCGTAGCTATGGACTACTGTACAAAGTGGGCAAAAGCGATAGCCATAATTGACTATTCTTCCAACACTTCCACACGATTTGTCCAACAACAAATCCTTACCAGGTTTGGAGTGCCACATGCACTCATTCCTGACAATGGGACTCACTTCACAGGTGTCACTTTTTGAAAACTCATGCAATGCTTAGGGGTCACACATAAATTTACAACACCCTATCACCCCCAAGCCAACAGGCAGGCTGAAGTTACCAATAGGGAGATCACCAAGATCCTTACCTGAACCATTAGCAAATATAGGAGGGATTGGAGTAACAAGCTCAACGATGCCCTATGGGCCTATCGCTCCACTTGGAAACTTCCTGTAGGGTACTCTCCCTATGAATTAGTGTATGAAAAGTTGTCAACACATCCAATCCAAGCAGAACTCCAGATACTATCCACAGCCAGTGACCTCGACCTCGACCTACCACTAGCACAACGTGAACGATTAATCAATTTAAGTGTGCTAGATGAGAACCGACTAGTGGCCCTATTTTCAAATGAAACCCACAAGGCCTATAACAAGAAATGACATGATCTTAGGATTCAGAAGGTGACATTTAGATGTGGAGACAAGGTATTGTATTGGAACCCCTCACATGTATCCCAACTGACAAAGTTTCAGACACTATGGGAGGGACCTTATATTTTCTTTGAAACCTTTCCATCTGGAGCCTTGCTCATCCACAAACCTGGGGATCCCACTAGAATACAGTTAGTCAACTGCCAATAACTAAAACCTTTCGGTGAGCTCCACACAACCCATGCCATCGCCTCATCATCAACTGGTCACCCACATTCCATTTTTCACATCTCCTCCTTTCCACCTAGTTGTGGGGGAGATCATCATCCCTGCTGATTCATTTCCCTACACCCCTCATCATTTTGTCATTTTTTGTTTTACACTGTTTTTTACACTTTTTTGTCTTTCACCATCATTCATAAGTTTGCACATTCTTTGCACATCTTTTCATTTTCTTTAATTATTTTTCATTTTTTATATCTATTCATTTTTTCGCGTCATTGCTAAGACATTGTCGTATTGTCTTCAGACGTCTGGCACGGTCGATTTTCGTTACGATGGGTACTGTAATAGTCTTCCTCATTATCTGGCTGCCACCATTGCATGGCTGTCCTTGGATTTTATGTTGTTTTCACTTCATAAACTCTGCAATGAGTTCACGTCATTCATCCATTCACCATTCCATGGTTTTCCTTCTATTTCAAACATGTAACCCCTTCACTTAAAAACATTTTAATTAATGTGTGACTTGTGTAGTTCCTAGACTGAGGGATGACCCAATGGTTTGAATCGGGTGTGACTTTAAGGGGAATGCTTTATTCGTTGTTCTATTTTGTTCCCCAGGTTGCTGGTGTGTCCTCACGGATTTCCTCCCACTCCAAGTCTCTCTCCACAGAAGTATCTGGGTAGCTTGACCTTGCATGCTGTGGTCCTCATTGAAAAAATTCAAAAAAAAAAAAAAACAAAAACGAAATAAACAAATAAAATGAGGATTCAAAGCACACCCCTTGGTCAGATGCATGCAAACACGCATGGGTCTTCGCATGGTGTGGTTCCCCCAAACAAAAGAAAAGAAAAATGAATCGTGGTGGAATTCAAAGCACACTCCTTAGACCACCTCTTACGGGCCACACGCACTAGTTATGGGACTTCCTTGGTCGCCTCTAACTTTGCCCCATTTCACTTCCTTCTTCTCATGTTTCGTGGAGTGGTGGTTCTCTGTGGGGTCATTCTTGCTTCCTTGGGGGATGGCCGTGAATTTGTTTATTGCTACAATGTCACTGACTGCAGATGGTTTTGGGTCTGACCTCAATAAGGTTCTACCGGGTCACTTAACCATGATCGCACATGGGGTTTCATGTGGCCAACACTCGAAATTTCCATTCTCTCCTCTCCCTCTGTTCCCACTCCTCTCCGTACTCACCTCACTACCCTTTTTATGTTTTGTGTGTTCATCGTGTTTTCTGTAGGTCTCTCATGCCTTGGAGGGTTCTCTTAGTTTGGAGTCTTAACTGGCCAACACCAATTCTTGGCACCCAGGCCCATGGACCCTAGTGTTGAGGGTATGCAGGGGCTACATAGGCTATTGCCTATTATGGGGAGGACCCACCTGCATCCTCCTGGTTCCACCTGTTAAACCTCCCATCCTTTTGATTTCTTGGTTGACTGATTTCAGTGTCCCATCATTTGATTTCTTCCTCGTGGAGTTATTTTTGCATAAAGTTCTCCGATTTTGTCTCTTTTTCACATTCCATTCCCTTCCTTATGTCATCAGCCATGATTGGGCCTTTCACGCGTTTCAACCGCGTCAATTTGGATTTTCAAATTCATCATTTCAGGAGTTTTATGGGTTGGTCAACGCTAGTCCACGGGTGAACAGTGTTGTGTATACGGGGCCCCATATACACAGTGCCTGCGTATACGCGGTTGTGTATACATAGCCCCGTCGATGCAGCGTCCAACCCCTATATATACACCCGCCGCACTTTCATTTTTTCATCATTTGGAGTTCAACTTGAGGGGAGTTTTTGCCGTTTTTTCTGCCTAACCCTTCCCAATGCACTTACATTCCATCGCGTGTCTGCATCAACCTGTCCTTGCCCTTTTACACACCCGAAGGTATGCTCTTAGTCGTGGGGGGGGGGGGGGGGGGCCTTTGTGTAATTAATTAGTTTGTTAATTACAAAAACTTTGGCCCTAACCCCTAACTTAACGCTCCAGGAAACTTAACGGTGTGCTTGTGCCATTAACATAACTTGGTCAAACTGAGAAAGTATATACAGACCATCTTAAACTATTTATGAATGGTCTAATGGATGGTTATGTTTGATTGCAGATGGCACCCAAATTGAGGCATCCAAGGGATAAAGGATTGTCACAACCAAGGGATAAGCATCCATGCATGGGAAGGGGACAAGGTGTGCAACTGCTAGGGTATGTTGAGGGCTCTCATGCAACTGGGCCCTTTCGTGAAAGACCTGACGTGGAATCTGTTCATCAAATTCCCGAAGAAGAGATTCCCAGTGAGCAATCGCTCAGGGATGAGACTCCTGGGATAGCACCACGGCTTGAGGTCACCTTGATCCAAGCTTGCCTTGATGCTATCACACCACGTGAGATGCAGTAAATGGTCCTCCAAGAGCTAAATTTTGGACCATTTCTTGAGCATGCACCAGAAGATGTGAGGCTCCAACTGCAAAACTCTCCGATGTGGCCAATTGATGAGTGGCGAGGTACCNCCACATCGGAGAGTTTTGCAGTTGGAGCCTCACATCTTCTGGTGCATGCTCAAGGAATGGTCCAAAATTTAGCTCTTGGAGGACCATTCGTTGCATCTCGTGTGGTGTGATAGCATCAAGGCAGGCTTGG
>MNCI01025456.1:1302841-1332518 GCA_015680685.1 Gnetum montanum
GACGCGATATCGTGGCCCAGTGCATGTCGCGTCTCATCATACCCCCATGACTGAATGAAAACTCGTCCTCGAGTTCCTTACAATGATATCAAGTAGGTATGGGATTATTAGGGGAAAAGAAACTAATGGGATGACATGTGAACGGTCTTTATTACAAGACTTGACAAAACTGGTGTTCATGAAAACAAGGGTGAACACCTTATTACAATGACATCAGGCCACAGTTGGCAGCTGATAGAAAAGAGGAGAGAGAATAGAAGAGAAGAAGAGAGAAGAGTCTTGTTGCTGCCAACGCCTCGATTGCGCCTTTCGTTGTCCATCCGTAAGCGCATTATCAATTCTTCTCTTTGCATAGCGGCTTCAATGCTGCTCCACTCCAAGTGTTTGCTCCAGATCCATTCCGTTGTTGTATGATGGCCATCTGCACCCACAACACAATCATATATTAGCAAGGGTAAGTGAATCATTAAGTAAATCATACCTTGCTTCGGTTTAGGTTCCTTGGCTAAGTTGTGGTATGGCTAATATGGATCTGGGAAAATGTAGATGATGACTACCGAAGGTGTAGGGGTTAGGAAGAAAAACGAAAAAATCCGGGGCTTAGGATAAAAATCGAAAAATCAGGCCCCGTACCCCCATGACTAATCGCGAACCTCCGGTAGCGTTAGAATGGAGAAAGAAAAGGAGTAGGAAAGATAGGTAAAAAGGGACAACTATGGCATCGGTGAAGGGGATGTCATGATGGAAATGAACAAAAATGTTAATTAATTGCAAAAATGTTAAGGAAAAGAAGTTAACTAATGTTCCAAATAGGAATGTCAGTGGGTCCTCCCCAAAGCAGGCTCATGCCCTTAATGCCCTGACAATCCCACATTCAAAGAGTCCGTGGGCTCTGGGAATGTCCTTTGGAACAAGAGTTAAAGTCTTAACCGTAAGAATTTACCAAAAAGAAAACAAAGCATCAACCAAAGTATATACAATGATACAACCGGCAATGAGGTGAACAATGGAGAGAAGGATGGGAAGAAGAGAAGTGGAATGGAATCCCAAGAACAAGGTGGTGTACAGCCCCTTGTGTGTTTCATGATTAATGTGACTTGGCGAATCTCATTCCAACTCTGGCCTCAAACCAACCACTTCCAGTGACTTCGCATCAATGCAGTTGGTTAAATCATCCACTTGGGTAACAAGGATGCAACTTCGAGAAGCCACCACCATTCCGACGAAACAACAGAGAGAATGGGAAGCGAGAAGGGCCTTAGTTAGAGGGAACACTTTGGTTCCATAACCAGTGCTTGCAGCCCAAATTTATTCCGTCTAAGGGGTGTGCTTTGAATCCTCACTTTTAGCTTTTTAGCTTTTTCACTTTTTTTTTTTTTTTTCCATTTTTTTTTTCATTTTGTCTTCTTCTTTTTTTGTTTTGTGTTTTTATGCGTGGGGACCACACCATGCGAAGACTTCTTTATTTTTATTGTCTCAGCTTCCGATTATTGGGTTACATCGGAACGGTAAGAAAACCCAAGAAGAAAACATCCAAGCACCCAAGTGAATGACCAACACAAGAGCACCAAGTTCCCTTGAAGTCACACCCTTTTCAAATCCTTGAGTCCTTCCTTAGTTTGAGAAATGCCCAGTCACTGGTTCGTTAAAGTTCTTATTGGAAGGGAACTGTACATTTCCAAGCCAAGGGAAACCATAGACTTGATGGATGGATGGATGAAGTGATCTCATTGCCTGCCATATCAAAAGAACATACCTTAGTATCAACAATGTAACTTAAAGGTAAAAACCAAACATTAGCAATTAATGAAAAACAGTTCATCCCATCGGCCCGAACACTTATTGGGTGACGAATTTACATGATGGATGACACACACACACACACACACAAAAAGATAGAAAAATATAACGATGTTGTAAAACAAAAACAAGAAAAGTTAAAGAAAGTTGTAAAACAAAAATTAGAAAAGTTAAAGAAATTGTAAAACAAAAATGTGAAAAACAAAAACGTTGTAAAACAAAAACGTGTAAAACAAAAACTGAAAAAGAACTGAGGGCCCCATATGATTAGCATAGGTGGCCATCTCCCCCATGACTGAGTTGTGAGGGAGAGATCCGAAGTAGTGAGCGCCTATTTGAATTTCTAAGCAGTGCCCAACTTCTCCCAATTGATGATCTTAAATTCAGGGTTGGAAGTTGGCGACGCTCACGTTCCAATGTGTCTATGCCACGGTTGTTGGCATGAGTTGCCTCAGTTCGTTCCATGCATATTTGTTTGCTCTTATGAGAAGCTGTCAACCACGGGGTGTCTACTACTTCTTGTGTGGTTGCTACATACAGGCATCTTTGTTGCAGAGTTTCCTGGGCACACCTGTGACATGGAGACATTTCCTCCGTGTCATCACCCGATGAATCACTGTATGTGATGCATGGAACTATCCTCTTCTCGATCTTTCCACATATGTTTATCTTGGAGATTTCCAAGGAAAGATCACGGATCCTAAGGCATGCATCTACTGTGCTTAGCCATGCCCTTCCCATTATAATTGGGAAGTCCCCTTCGTTGTTGTTAACATCGATCACTAGGAAATCCGCTGGGTAGGACCAACCACACACAGTGGTGATAACGTCCTCCACCAAACCCAAGGGAATAGTGATGGACTGGTCTGCCAGCTCTAGTTGGATGTTGCTCTTCTTAAGTTGGGGCAGGTTCCAGGCGTGATACATCTTTCGCGAAATTAAGTTGACTCCGGAACCTGAGTCAAGAAGAGCTCGATGTGGTGCATTCCCAGCGATCTGCAAATGAATAAAGGGACTCCCAGGATCAGTTAGTTTCCTGGGAAGGTGGCCTACCTTGATCCAGTCAGTTACGGTATGTGTTAGCATAACCGTATGCGTTACATTCCCTTGGACTGAAGGGTGCTCCGAAGTGTTAGTAGTTAGAGGCCTATACATATACCCGTCCGCTTGTTGTTGCGAGAGCCTATCCGGGCTCCTAGTTCTGAAAAAGGGTCTCCTTTTTGTACAGTTATCGCCAGAACTAGTGTCCGGTTGGATATTTACACTCTGAATATTTACAGATCTCGCGGCGTGACGTTGCTGCGGTTGGGTAGGTAATTCCCCTTGCATTGTTGGAGCAGGAGGTGTTATGGGAACTACTTGAGGAAAAGGTGCGGGTGGAGTTAGAGGATGGACAGAATGTGGAATGTCTCCCGGAGGAGAAGGAGTCCTTCTGAAGTACTCCCGAGCGTAGTAGTGACGGCGTGGAGTGTGACTCATAGCGTCACCTGGAGAAACTGGCTGCTGCACATAATAACCATAAGGATCAGGCTGCCGGTAAGGGTATCGATGTGTTGGCTGTGGCATCCCCCATGACTGTGGGTATTGCCACTGCTGATGTTGCTCGATGGGCTGCGGAGGTGTTCCACTTGGATAATACGTCAAGGGTTGGTGGAACTGCCTCGGGTTACCTTGTGGATAAGGTAACCTTCTGGGTGTTTGCCGTTGATTAAGTCTTGGATTTAATGCATACACCCCAGACTCCTGCAGATGTGAGATAATTGGACAACATCCCTTAGGATGGTCATAATAGCAGACCTCACATCCACCGTCATTGTCTGAATCAGAATTTTCAGCCTCATCGGAGTTAGAGATTTTTCCCTTACCCTTGTTATGTGCAGGGTTAAAGTTTCTCCGCATGTTCTTGCTTTTATCACTACTTTGCTCATCCTTAGACTCTTCTACGATTTTCAAAACTGTTTCTATTCGTGAGTCTAAGGAATCCCACATTTGGTCTACCTTAGCCGATACCTCCGTTGTTAACTTTTGGATCGGCACAGTTTTCCTGTTCACCAACTCTTCGAGTGGTGACTCATCCTCCTCATCACAGAATTTCACTCCCTTCTTACGAAGGGAGGGATCACGGTTGTATTCCTCCGCACTTTCTCTTTTCCGTAGCTCACCCTCTTCTTGCGCTACTTGTTCCAACAATACTTCAACTTCATGGGCTCTTAGTTGGGAGAGTCTCCCTTGGGCGTAAGTCCCAAGAGTTCTTCTCGTTTCATTTCGTAGCCCATCCACGAGGTGGCGAAGTTGATCCCGCTTAGCGTACCCATGGCCCGGGCAACGATGTAGCAATGTGTAGTAACGGGCCATGGCAGCATCCAAGGATTCATAAGCTCCTTGTTTCCAGCCTTGGATCTGCTTACGCAAGTTGGACACTCTGGAGTACGTTTGATATTTGTTGTTGAACAATTCAAGCATCGTACTCCACCTCCTGATGGTTTCCGGTTCTAAGGACCGGTACCAGCTTTCTGCTTCTTTAGTGAGTGTCCTTGGGAACAACTTGAGTTTCTGCCACTCATTGTCTATGTTCTGCAAGGCACAGGCGTCGTGGAATGCCTGTAAATGATGTTGAGGATCAGCGTTGTATCCCCCTTCAAAACGTGGGATATTATTTATATCCAAACGCTTGATCCTACTGTCTTTCAAATGCCTTGTGGGAATCCTAACTGCCTCTCTAATGTCAAGCATACTTCGGGTTGCGAATAGGGGTTCGTCATGATCATCTCTTTCATGACGTCTGTGATGTCTACGTTGTGGTTCCCTATTCTCCCTACGTCCTTGCCCTTGTCCTAACTCCTCTCGACCTTCTTGTCGAGGCATTTCATCTCTTCTACCTTTACTTTCCGCGTTATGCTCATGGTGGCTGCGCCCAGATGTGGAAGGAGAGGGTGAATGATGTGATGAAGGGGAAGAAGAAGGGGATCCATCACCATGGTGATGTTTCTTGCCTTCTCTTCGGCTGCTTCGGCCCCGATCGTTGTGACGATCAACGAGTCCGTCATTAGTGCGAGTGATTGTTCCTGCCGTGAACAGCTGGTGCTCACGGGGATCAGAGCCTGGAATATGTATCGTTGATCTAAGGCCCTGATGCCTAACCTCTTCACTAGAGTGAGGAGGAGGAACATCATTTTCTAAGAAACCCATCGTGAGGGGTTCCTCTTCTCCTATTTCACTAATGACGTGGGGAACCTTGCCCTTCAATAGTGAATGTTGGCTCTCCTGCCTTGCATCCCGAATACGTTGGGCATTTGTGGGATGATAATCCCTTGTGTCATAATCATCCAAAACGTATTCAGCAAGCAGCTCATGCATGCCATACTGTACCAAAGCACGGGAAAGCATGTTGGGAGCGGATCGATCTGGGGGTAACACGATGTTACCTTGCATGTCTCTCCACCGCAGTTGCTCATCTTGATGGAAAACAAAGGTAAAATCTGGCACATACTCATCGGGATGAGTATATGTGACCTTAGACTGTTGAGGACATGGTTGATTTCGGTTATGCGTATGATCCTGACTTTCTCCTGTATTGTCCTTAGGTGAGTTGATTTCATGAGAAGAAGCCATTTCTAATGGTGTGCTAACTTTCACCGTTATTTATGTTCTTGATTAACTGATTAACCCTAAGGTTCGTTTTAAGCTCACAACGATGTGAGTGATATCCCTTATGTTAAATTGGCGAAAAAACACTTAGTCCCCGGCAACGGCGCCAATGATGAGTGGCGAGGTACCCCTACACTCCACCATACGAATACGAGCGTACACGCGCGATCCGGTCGAACTCCGCAGACTAAATGCCTTAACGCCACAAGAAACACTTGGGGTTAATCGTTCGTTGTCTTCCCAGGCTTGCTTGTATGTGTCACGGTGTATGGTTAAGCAAGTCTGAGGTATGTGATTTTTTTGGTATTTTCGGCTTATCTTCTATGCTACCAGGAGAAAGGGTTGAGAAACTAAGCTAACTCTAACTAAGGTCTAAGTCTAAATTAACTAGCGTCAGCATCCGTTCCCACTTACCGGACACACCCTGAACTATGCAACTGCAGCTTACCAAACGCTAATCGTTACTGGGATCGCCACACGTAACGCAAGTGCTCGAAGTGGTCGTACTGAGGCACCTATTTAGCCTACGTGTGATAAGCAGCCGATTCCTTAGCCAGCCGTACACACCCGTGGGTGCTCGTAACTAAGTCGTACTTATCACACGATCTAGCCTAGCAATGAGCAGCCGATTCCTCAACTAGCCGTACACATTAGACCCGGGAGTTACCAAGCGCAGAATCCTGGAATACGCTACTGGGTTACCAAGCATCCAATGCTCGTAATTGAGTCGTACTCATGCATTGCGTCAAGCAGCCGATTCCTTGACTAGCCGTACACGTCCGTAGACGCTCGTAATCAAGTCGTACTTGAACGCACTAGGAAAGCAGGAAATAAAGCAATAAATGAAACCACGTGCTGCAAGGTTTATCCAAACAAGTTCGTCTTTATTGCCGTACACAACTTGGGTTCAGGTTACAAGCTGCTCGAATAAAGAGCCGTTCACTCTAGGACTCCTACTGCGGGCACATGGGGAAAAATTCTAACTCTGGAGTGATCAATCTGCCAGAGCTTCGCTACACTAGCCAGGATTGGGAAATGAAGGGAGTGCCGCCTCTTATTTATAGATATGGCGGCGGGATGCGATATCGCGTACACGATATCGCGGCCCAGTGCATGTCGTGTCTCATCACCAATCATCACAACGAGTGGTGAGTGGTACTTAGGAGAAACTTATCTTTGTTGGTCGAATCGGCAATAAGGGTCTAGAGTAAGAATCAAAGACATTTATGTCTCCTACTCTTTGGAAGCAATAGTGCAAGCTCTAGGGTTTTCTGAAGTTGGGGCAGATGTGGTAGAAATTCCAAAGAAGGCCGATCCAGAGGTAAAGGTGCAATGGACCAAACGGTGCTATGGGGTAGAGCGCAAGGAATTCGGCTCCTTGACCATGGTGGAGAGAGTATGCTCAAAGATCATGTCTTACTATTTGAATCCAACCGTAAGACCCAACAAAATCACTGCCTTCTCTGCTTGTGCGTGTGCCACCTTAAGTGGGAAATTTCCCATGAGTCTTCCACAGCTATTGTTTTTGGAGATTGAAAAGAGGTTCGCTGAGAACGAACGTGGAAGATGATCTCTCTCCTTTCCCTGCGTAATTCAAAAGTTATGCAAAGGAGCAGGGATAGCATGATACTCTAATGATATCATCTGGCATGTCCCAATTGTCTCATGGTGAGAGATGATGAAAGATAAAATGCTTGTTGTTACACAAACAGAGGAGGAGCAGCAACCACCTCCACCATCTACACAAACAATGCAGGCAGGCTCAGAAACCACTGTAGAATACATCTACGAGATCGGAGAAATGCTCTTGAGCCAGCAAGAGCAATCTAGTAGGACTAGTGGAGGAGAAGACCCTTCAGTCTATTGCCCTGCCATGAGCCACTTGGAGCAAGTGGCTTAATCAGTCAACTTGCTTGAAAGGGTAGGGTTGATATTCTTCACCGCCCGAGCACCAATTCCAACTAGAACAGATCTAAGCATCTGAGATGTATCAACCACAACCCAACAGTTATTCCCCGGAATCTCAAGGAATGCTGCTACTTTCTTGGTATGCTTGGAAGATGGTGAAGAGGCAACGGTCCTGGTGATGTAGCACTAGGGACCAGACGTTGCGGCCAAAGTAGTTGCTGATATAATTGCTATTGCTCTCAATGCACTAGCAGCACCTATACCAAACATTCATGGACTACAAGATATACAGGTGTCTACCGGAAGTTCGCATAGAAAGATTAATGCAGCCCAACATGAAGAATTTTTGGACCGACTGGTGGGAACTGAGAAACCACTTTTGGATGTCTTCGACCTTCCAGACAACATTACTATGACCTAGTAGGAGCTGCTCTTAGCAAGGGGCAAGAGCCTTGTTTTGGAAGCATAACTAGAAGCTGCTCAAGTTGCTTGGCAGCACTTGGCAACTGAGGTAGCCCAATTAAGAGCCAGCTTCAACTTAGATTACGGGTTGTTGAGGATTGCGAGAGATGGCGGTCCTCGACAAGTCTGTAGTAGACGCCCAAGCATATCACTTAGAAAAGGACTTGGTGGTGGTTCGCTAGGAGAATGTGCAGTTGATCGCAAAAGTTCATCGCCTGCACAATGTTGGTGTAGAGAATGAACACATGAAGGATTTTATCCACCAATAGTAGGAGGAGATAGCCAGGGTGAATGCTGACATAAGAAGGTTGGCAGCTGAAAATCGAAATTTGTCAATGGAGGAGGTTCAGGCATTGCAACAGAAGTCTACAATCAAAATTGCCACTTGGAAAAATGAGGCCCTGAAGTTTGAAAAATTCAAAAATCATTGCAGGGACCAAGTGGGATTGCAGAAGGAGGTAAACGAGAAGCACATTCAAGTTGCCAAAGCTAAGATGAACCAAGCGCTCTAGCAGCTCCGAGAGGGAGGCGATATATGGCCATCTATCTTCAATGGATTGAAAGCCTACAATAAAGCAAAAATCTACCTAAAGGAGCTACAGATTGAGGAAATGACAGAATACATAGAGTTGGCCAACCTTCGATATGCAAACCTGGCTATGCTCACAGCCGGGAGACCATGGTCAAAGTTAGAAAAGCAAGTGGTTGCCTCGTATTCCTTATATGAGGGAGAGTTCCAGGTGCACAAGGCAACAAAACAAAAGCTAGCAACAGCAAACACAGAACTCGAGGTCTGCGGCCCAAGATTTGAAGGACAACGTACAGTCGTGGAGGACCTGGCCCGAAGAATGAATGACTACCAGCAGCTGTAAGAATCAATCCCAGTGTTTGACATCGAACACAAGTAGTTCACAGCCTGGTTTATCAACTTAAAAGAACTCATTTTGGTGCTGCCTTTCCCTTGGAAAGTTCCAGTTCCAGCACATATTGGAGAAGCTACCTGGATCGTGAACGACCCCAGAAGGAAAGAAGAAAAAATGAGGGCTCTCTTGGAGGCTTTCTGGCTGCCTCCAGAAGTTGCAGCTGCCAGAGGACTATCAACATTCGTGTTTCCACCAACGCATGGGCTAGAGGCTGGAGAAGGTCTGTCAGAACCACTGCCCCCAGGGACGGTGTGATCTTCTCCAGCAATTTTGTGCATCATCCTACACAGTAGAGGTTTCAGGACTAGCGAGGTGTTCAATTTTGTCTCTGAACACTGCCATTTTTGTAATTTTTCCCCTCTGTAACTCGGGCACTTGGTCAAATTTATGTTGTGTCATGTGTATGTCATGTATGTGTTTAAGTTATGTGTGTTGTAAATAAGAATCCATACCTTCCAAATTGTAAAGTAACTCAAGGATGAGTTTTTGCTCAGCCGTGGGGATATGATGTAGTGTCATTTAGTCAATGTGTCGATTGGGCTGCCTATACAGGGCTGCGTATACGTGGCTGCGTCGACACGAGCCCATCAACGTAGCCACCCTGCGTCAACGTGGCTCCATTTACGTAGCCACCTTTCCAGGCCTATAAAGGCCTTTTGCCTCATTTAGGCATCTTTTGAGTAGTTGTAGCGAAGGTCTTGCAGTTTGTTCCCATAGGAGATAGAATATTTTCCAAGTGCTTGCAGTAGGTGTAAGAAAAGTGATCGGCTCTTTATTCAAGCGTTGATGTATCTGAGCCCATTGGCATGACGACAATAAAGACGAACTATTCAAGCATTCCTTGCAGCATTTGGACTTAGTTATTTTATGCATTTAATAGTTTAATGTATTTATGATTTATTGGTTACTTGTTAATTACTTAAGTTTTCGTTATTATAATTTCAATCGCTATTGTTCATTTGTAGTTCATTAAGGCCATAAGTATGACCATCTCGAATGTAACCCAGACACTTGGTAAGCCCAGTGATGCTTAACGTCTGGTAACCCAGAAGTGTTAGGAGATGCTCAGAACATGCTCGGAAGATGGGATCGGATACTTATGTTAGGAGTAGTTAAGATTTAGATTAAGATAATTTTAGATTAATTAATATTCTATCCTTATTTTCCAAGATAATTAGTCGCCGAAAAGATAATTAAAAAGATATAAAAATCATTAGCCTTAGTCTTACTTAACCATCGTAAACAGAACTTCACAAGTGAGATTAGGATGACAACGACTGTTCTAACCCAAGGTTTCACTGGTTAGAAGCCTGGTGTATGTTAAGTGCTTACAGTCTGCGGATTTCGACCGAGTCGCTTGTGAATGCTCATGATTCGTATGGTTGGGCATAGGGGTACCTAGCCACTCATCACCAAGGGGTAATCCCCTATTTATAGTTGATGTAGTAAAATACTTGTCACTTTCACATTCCGAGTAACGCGGGACACTACTACAGTGTAGCACGATTGTAGCATAGTCCCACTACAACGTAGCAGTCATTGGCAATGTAGTAAGTGGGCCCACCAAAATTTTCGCTCTGTATTTTCAAATTTTAAACCTATTGCCTATCCGCAAAAACCTTAATCTAGGAATGTTAATCTACAATACAGCCCGGTGACGGTTCTCAAAGACCTTAAACTAGCAATTTTAACTTATAGTGTGGTCCTGTTAATGGTCCACCATGACCTTAAATTGGCAATTTTAACATTCTTTTTACATTTTAGACATGTTAACGGTCTGCCATGACCTTAAACTGGCAATTTTAGCATTCATTTTACATCTGAGACCAAACTTTACATTATTACAATCTACTATAGCCTTAAACTGGCAACCTTAACCTACTTTACATTTTAAATCCATTGACGGTCCGCCATGACCTTAAACTAGCAATTTTAACATTTCTCTCACGATATTACATGGTTATGGTCTGCTAAGACCTTAAACTAGCAATTTCAATTTACAAATTCTGCATAGTGGCGGTCCGCCATGACCTTAAACTAGCAATTTTAACATTCCTCTCACGATATTACATGGTTATGGTCTGCTAAGACCTTAAACTGGCAATTTCAATTTACAAATTTTGGATAGTGGTAGTCCGCCATGACCTTAAACTAGCAATTTATTATGTTGCATTATTGCTTTACATATGTTCGTTACATCATGTTGTTTCAAACAGGTATCACTTGACTTGGTTTATTTTCTTGTTGTGATAGGTCTAATCGAAAAAATGGCTATGCATGGTGATCTCTATTCACCTTTAACCTTGACAGGTCCTTTTGGAAAATTTACAAGATGCTTGAATTTAGAATTGATAGACTTTGAATTATCCTCTCATGACACCATAGCATCCCTGAAAACATCCCTAGACTGGCCCAAACATCTGGTTCAAGCCTTAGAGTTAGAGTCCGGGGATGTGACTGAGGACCCTCTTGTAGAAATCCCTGTAACTACCTATAGAGGTGAAGAAAAAACCCTGAAAGTTAGCTCTCTATTACATTCATAGGTACATCAAAACATCTCAAAATTTCTCCATGACAATGTTAAAGTATTTGCATGGTCATATAACAACATGCCGGGTGATGAGTGGTGAGGTATCCCTACACTCAACCATATGAAATGAGCATAGCACGCGTGATCCGGTTGAACTCTGTAGACTAAATGCCTACATGCCCCATGGAACACTTGGGGTTAATCATTCGTTGTCTTCCCAGAATTACTTGTAGTTTTCATGGTGTATGGTTAAGTAAGTCCGAGGTATATGATTTTTATAGTCTTTTATGTTTTTCTCCTATGCTATCGAGGTGAAGGGTTGAGAAACTAACTAACTGTAACTAATGACTAAGTCTAATTTAACTAGCATTAGCATCCGTTCCCACTTACTGTACACACCCTGAACTATGCAACCACGGCTACCAAACACTAATCGTTACTGGGATCACCACGCGTAACGCACGTGCTCGAAGTTGTCTTATTGAGGCACTTAACTAGCCTAAGCGTAATGAGCATCCGTTCCTTGACTAGCCGTACACATCCTAAGATGCGAGCACATGGAAAATATTCTATCTCTAGAGTGATCAATCTGCCAGAGTTTCCCTACTTCTAGCCTAGGATGATGAAACAAGGGAGAGCCGCCTCTTATTTATAGATATGACGGCAGACCGTGATATCGCGGCTTGTGCCAATCACGTCTCATCATACCCCCATGACTGAATGAAAACTCATCCTCGAGTTCCTTACAAAATATTGGAAAGGTATGGAATTATTGAGGGGAATGGAACTAATGGGATGACATGTGAATGGATCATCATTACAAGACTTGAAAAAACTGGTGTTCATGACAACAAGGGTGAACACCTTATTACAATGACATCAGGCCTTAGTTGGTAGCTGAGAAAGAGAGAGAGAAAGAAATGTTGCTGCTGCCAATGCCAAGATTGTGCCTTCGTTGTCCATCTATAAGCACACCATCGATCTTGCTCCTTGCATAGCTACTGCCAGCACTGCTCCATTCCAAGTGGTTCCTCCAGATCTAGTCCGTTATTGCATGGTCGCCATCTGCACACACAACACAATCTCGATTAGCAAGGGTAAATGAATCTCAATATAGTTAATACCTTGCTTCGGTGTAAGTTCATTGGCTAGGTTGTGGCATGGCTGATATGGATCAGGAGATATATTACTGATGACTATCAAAGGTGTAGGGTTTAGGAAGAAAATCAAAAAATTCGGGGCTAGGAAAAAATTGAAAAAATTGGGCCCCATACCCCTATGACTAATCACGAACCTCTGGTAGCGTTAGAATGGAGAAAGAAAAGGAGTAAGAAAGATAGATAAAAAGGGGCAACTATAGCATCCCTACTTAGTCCCTGGCAACGGCACCAATGATGAGTGGTGAGGTATCCCTACACTCAACCATACGAAATGAGCATAGTAGGCGTGATTCGGTTGAACTCTATAGACTAAATTCCTACATGCCCCATGGAACACTTGGGGTTAATCATTCGTTGTCTTTCCAGACTTACTTGTAGTTGTCACAGTGTATGGTTAAGTAAGTTTGAGGTATATGATTTTTATAGTCTTTTATGTTTTTCTCCTATGCTATCGAGGTGAAGGGTTGAGAAACTAACTAACTCTAACTAATGACTAAGTCTAATTTAACTAGCATCAACATTTGTTCCCACTTACCGTACACACCCTAAACTATGCAACCGCAGCTACCAAACGCTAATCATTACTGGGATCACCACGCGTAATGCACGTGCTCGAAGTGGTCATATTGAGGCACTTAACTAGCCTAAGCGTAATGAGCATCTGTNAGGTAATAAATAACATGTAAGAAATAACAGGTAATAAATAATAAGTAATAAATCCTATTCCATGCACTGCAAGGTTTATCCATAAAGCTCGTCTTTATTGCCGTACAAAACTTGCGTTCAGGTACAATGTTGCTCGAATAAAGATCTGTTCATTTGGGGACTCCTACTGCGGGCACATGGAAAATATTCTATCTTTGGAGTGATCAATCTTCTAGAGTTTCCCTACTTCTAGCCTAGGATGATAAAACAAGGGTGAGCCACCTCTTATTTATAGATATGGTGGCGGACTGTGATATTGCATACGCGATATCGCAGCTTGTGCGAATGGGGTCTCATCATCGGGCCTGGACCCACGGCTCATACAACACAACATTATCCTAGATCCCCATGTTAAGGCAGTTAAGAAAAAGGCTCACAAAATTAAACCGTAGATTGCACTAGCTGTACGCGATGAAATCACCAAGCTTTATCAAGCTGGTTTCATCCAGGTGGTCAATTACTCAGAATGGATATCAAACATCGTTGGAGTTTCTAAGAAAATGGGAGGAATATGAATTTGTATAGACTTTTGAGACTTAAAAAAAGCAATGATTAAGGATGACTTCCCATTGCCAAGTATTGATCAACTCGTCGACACCATGGCTGGTTATGCCTTACTGTCCTTCATGGATGGGTTTTCAAGTTATAACTAGATCTGTATAAACCCAGAGCATCAGTTGGCAACCACTTTCATAACCCCTTGGGGAACCTTTTGTTATACAATGATGCCCTTTGGACTCAAAAATGCTGGAGCAACCTATCAACGAGCGATGACATATATTTTTAGTGACTACCTCTTGGAGAAATTGAATGATTATGTGGATGACATAGCAGTCAAATATTAGGAAGCTATCGATCATCCCAATAATATCAACATAGTCCTCCAATGTTGTCATAGGCATGACCTATGCCATAATCCTAAGAAGTGTGTTTTCGAAGTTAAAACCAGATGCATGCTAGGTTTTGTAGTGTCGGAGACAGGGATACGAGTGGACCCTGATAAAGTAAGGACCATCGTCAACTTAACACTACCTACAAACCTTAAAGAATTGCGTGGGCTTCAAGATAGAACGTAGTTTATCAGAAGGTTTATTGCGAGGTTGACAGACAAGCTACACCCCATGCAACATCTGCTTAAAAAGGGGGTCAACTTTGAGTGGACAAATCAATGTCAACAAGCCTTTGATAACCTAAAGAAAGAGCTTTTACATCTCCCAACTGTTTACCCACCACAGAGGAATAGGTCTTTCTACATCTACCTTGCCACTTCAGACACATCTATTGCTGCATTGTTATGTCAAAAAAGAGATGACGGGTCTGAAACCCTCGTCTATTAGTTAAGTCATGCATTAATAGCTTATGAGGCAAAGTACAACGAGGTAGAGAATATTGTCTCGCTCTAGTGTTTGCGCTCAAAAAGTGGAGACATTACCTATTTCGCAGCAAAGTTAACATCATATGCAAGAGCAACATACTTCGGGCTATCACAACCAACTTGTATGAGAGTAGTAGGATAGCTCAATGGAAAGCTATAACAGTGGAATTCGATTTACATTATGTAGCCCAGTCATCAACAAAGGGTCAAGCGATAGCCACATAGCTTACAACTTCACTCATTGATGATCAGGCAATAATAGAACCCGAATTCCCAGATGAACACATCAATAGCCTAAATCCTGTACCATTTGATTTCGAAGCAAGTTTACATTTTGATGACGCTTCAACTACAAGAGGTGGTAGCACCATCGTAGTTCTTACATTTCCCTGCAGGGAAATTTGACCCTTTGTGTATTGCTTTACATTCCTTTGTATGAACAACATAGCTGAGTATGAAGGACTCCTTTGGGGCCTATTAGCAGCTCAAGAGCTAAAGATCCAACATTTGGCAGTCTGGGGCAATTCACAATTAGTTGTCAACTAGATCATTGAAGTCTATGCTTACAAGGATTCACATTTGTAACCTTATTGTGATCTAGCCAAGAGTTTACTAAAATAGTTTACAACATTAGACATTCAACATGTACCTCACAACGAGAACACAATAGCTGATGCATTAGCCACGTTAGCATTGAATGTGCCACCGCACCTGTTTGCAACTTTGCTCGCGTCGATAATAGAATGCATAGATCCTATTACTCAAGTAGCACACATTGCATTTGTAAGTGTAACATATATCCAAGAATGGTATGCCAACATTAAAGCTTACCTTCAACATGGCAAACCCCCACATGGCTTGACATCCGCTCAAAACGATGTAATCCAAAAGCTAGCCTGGTAGTATGTCCTCATAGGAGATAACACCTTATGCAAACGCTCCTTTGATGGGATATTACTAACTTGCATTGGTGGGGAAGAAGCACAAAAAATTGTTAACGAAGTCCATGAGGGACTATGTGGGGGACACATAGCCCCTAGGGCCATGACAGCAAAAATCAGATGCCTAGGGTACTACTAGCCTTGCATAGAATGAGATTACCTTGCCAAAGTTAAGACATGCGATGTATGTCAATGCCATGCAAATCTCATACACGTGTCGCCCATTGAGTTACATCCTACATAAATCACGTGGCCATTCCAACGATGGGGACTAGACATCATGGGACCCATCACACCTAAGTCTTCTGTAGGACATAGCTTCATCATCACTACAACCGAATACTTCACAAAGTGGGTGGAGGCTATTCCCCTGAGAAAGACTACATCTCAACAGGTTTGCCACTTTATCTTGGATAACATAGTAACAAGGTTTGGTCTTCCCATGACTATTATGACAGACAACGGGCCATAATTTAGTAGCACGGAAACCAAAACCTTTTGCGAAAACCTTGGCATCAAGTAATCTTTTTCATCACCATACTACCCCCAAGAAAACGATCAAGTAAAGGCAACAAACAAAGCCATTAACCTTCTCAAAAATATGCTCAGTAGTAGTAAGAGGCAATGGCATGAGCAAATCCTCTACGTATTGTGGACTTACCATACAACATGCTGAACAGCTACAGGTGAGACTCCATATAGTCTCGTTTATGGATTTGAAGTAGTGTTACCTCTTGAATTGCAGGTTCCATCACTTTGGATGATCCTCTAAAATGTTGTAAATGAGACAAAAAACAACGAGTCAAGGATCATTGATCTTAACTATGTAGAGGAGGAGCGTGCCCGAACACTTGGTTGCATCAAATGGTACCAAGACAAACAATGACAAAAGAATCATTGCAACCTACATCAACGGCCAATCAAAAAGGGGGACTTAGTCCTCAAGGCTATTCATGAACTTGTAAACAAATTCTCAGCTAACTAGGAAGGCCCTTTCGTAGTCACAAAATCCTATAAGAACGGGGCCTTCAAACTAGCTGATATGGATGGCAACGAGTTCGGAAATTTGGTTAACCACTTGTGACTCAAGCCATACTACATTTGATGCAAAGGACTACATCCGATACAAAGCAAGGTAAGCAGAACATCCACTATGACGTAAAAATGGCATAGATAGTATGCTATGACTATAAATTGGCACAGATAGTCCGCTATGACTATAAACTAGCACAACACGTCCTTGGGCTATGATGTAAAACTAGCACCCATAGCATGATCTGCTACGACCTTAAACTAGCCATCCACCATCCGCTACGATGTTAAACTAGCACAATGGTGTACTAGGACCTTAAACTAGCACATCACGGTCTGCTGGGACTTTAAACTAGCACATCCGATGGTCTACCAAGACCTTAAACTGGGTTTGCAGTGCAACACCTCCTAGCTCACATCCACGACCCTACGAACAAGCAAGTGTGAACACTCTGAAACTTTTGGACAACACGGGGTGGGATGCTGCAGTTCCAAAATATAGTTCATGATGCTAAGGAAAAACCCTCTGGAACACATGTAGCATCACTACCCTTAGCATCTTGTTGATCTTCTAGAGATGTTGTTTGACATCATGCTGACCTTTTGGAGCTACTGCTACCATAGCCACTCATCCTAGCAGTAGCTCTTGCCACCAACACTTGTTCCTGGAGGCCCAACACTATTGTGGCCTAGCCACAAGGTTGCCATCCTCCAGCTCTCACCACCATTCAAGTCTAAGAGGCGTTCAGCTGTTAGGTTCCTCACCTTGCAGCGAGACTGCATGATGTTTGCCTTGGGCGAGGAATCCTAAGCACCTACATCACCACTGTTCCTATTCTCTTCAGTGCCATCATTTCCAGCCTGTTGTGGCTAGGATCTGTGCTGGCCTTTCTACTTTGGACATCACACACTTTAGCAATAATACTTGCCACTCCAGTAGTGTCCAAAGCAAGCGGGACTTTGCTCTCACTTCACTTCATGGTTGTTTTTCTAGTTTTCTCTCTGTTGTGTTTGCAGGATATAAGCCAAGATGGCATTGTTCAGAGATGCACTTCATCATGAGAGCAAGACACTACATTGTTCTGAAGTAATCGCTCTGGTTAGCTTAGCTACTTGGGAGTGCACACCTGATTCTCCCTTTTAGCTAGTTTAACCTCCGTTCCTTATACTTACAATTTTTTGTATCCTTTTACAAGCTTTCTCAATGCACAAAGCCCCTTCACATGTCCAACCACCAAGTCCATGGTGGACGTAACACAACTCGTCCCATGGGAAGCATTTGTAGGTAGGTCAAAGCCCCACATGGATGTAACACAACTCATCCTGGGGAGGAAACATAACAAGGTTTTCTGCAAGTGAACGTGGGTGTACAGCAAAAGAAAAAGCACAAAAAATACAAAAGAGCAGAAAAGCTAAAAAAAGGAGGTGCCTAAAACAAATGGCACAGTAGTCGCTTTACCCTCACTTTGGCCATAAATCGACCATCTCTAAGCACTCCGATGAGAGGTCAAAGGCCAATAAAAAAACACACCCACGTGTGCTAACTCCCTCATAAGCACTCCGATGAGGGATCACGCTATAGCAATAGCTTTTCAAAGCGTTACACCTTACAGTCATTTCTTCCCCGAATCTGTTTCCTCAAATCCATCTCTTACTCCCTATCCTACATCACTCTCCCAGTACTCTCAAGTGTAGTGAAGTGTCATCTGAGTGGATACTGAAGAACGATGTTGGTGTCTAGTTCTTCATGGTGTTTCATATTCTTTGTCAATGTCTCTCAGGCAGATCCTCTAGACATCAATAAAGAGGGGCCATTGAAACACCATAAAATTTTAGGGCTCTCATGATTCAGCAGTCCTAGGATTTGGGCAAGGGTCCCTGCAAGCATGGTGTCATGTTGGACTGTGTAGACAATACTCTTTGTAGCATAGTCAACATGGTGCCCAACCGCAAGGCCAGTTTGCATGAAAGAGGCACAAGTGGTAGATTGTACAGTTCGACAAATTTTATATCTCTTGAGTTAATAGGCTGGCTACACCCTCTAGCTTGCCCAGCTCGACACTTGACCTGGTTGATAGTCTACCCAAGGACCATGCTAGGAGTTGCTGAAAGTGTTCAGGATGAATGAAACATTTTGGCAAGTTTTCTAACTACGAGACCTGCTATGCTATGATGTGCTGCACAACGTAGCAGGCCTTGGGGAGACTGATTACACCCAAAAGATGTAGATTGACAACAATTCAGTCCTTCAAGATATTTGCCCCACTTCATCCTTGATGCATGAGTAATGTGACACAGGAAAAATGTGGCAAATTTCATCAGAAATCCTGTTCACTTAAGTGCTACACTGTGCTACGCTACATAGCGTAGCAGGGATGCACTCTGTCGATACTCCTACTTAGATGGCTCTGATGGAGTAGGCACATTTTCCCATGCTTCAACCATCAAATAGGTTTGCTCTACTGACACGCCAGGGCATGATTGACATCCCATGAAAAAAGGTTTGTAAGATTGAGTCAGAATCCAAGCCAAACTAGGTGCTATGCTGTGCAGTCAGCACAGCATAGCAAGGACAGAACATACGAAGGCCCTCTGCCAAGTGGTTCCAGCAAGAGGATTGCACTTGGCCACACTTCGGCCTTCAAAAATACCTATCCCACTTAGCCCTCGGGCCTCAAGAAAAGTTTCTTGACAAAGCATTGCAGATTAGACGAGGATGCATGTCATAATGGCTGCTATGTTGTGCTACGCTACACAGTGTAGCAAGGACACAAAGCAGAAAATTGTTCCAAGGATGAACTCACCAAGTCCCAAGACCTTCCAGCATAAAAGATAGGGTTGCATTTGCTTACCTAGCCAAACCTTAAATAGGTATTCTTGACTTTCAGGAAAGATTTCTTTCAAGACTGGTGGCTACGCTACGCAGCATAGCACATCGTAGTGTGCAAGTGTTTATGCTACTCTAGTACGCTGGGCAGCGTAAATAGTGTAACACCCATATGGAAGTCCCAAGATATCTTTGGTTAGTTCTAGGACTTGTTGGCAATCGTTACTCTCGTTCTGGCACCTCTTTAATGGACAAGATCAACAAGTTTGCTTTATTTTGCACCCCCCTGACTGATCCCAAAGTTGTTCCTACGCTTGACCCTGCCCGCAAGAGTTGGGAAGACATAGTCTTGGAGCACAAGCTCTACTTTGCATTCACTATTGGCATTTTTTGTAATAAACATGGCAGCTCATTGGACTCTGGAACATGCAGCTTAAACTGTATGGTTACAGCATAGCAGGTTTCACATCCAACATTACACAACAGCACGACATAGTCACGTTTGCACTCTGTGGGACCTAGGACATGTGGCATCCAAACCACATTTTTCTCTCACTCCTAGCCCTATAAATACCCCAACGAACAACGTTCAAAGGGTTAGATTTTGGATTCATCTTTCCTGTGGTTGGCTTCTGGGATTTTTAGCGTGGTTGGCTTCTGAGCGCGTTTGGGATTCTGGCATTTTGGCTTGTTGGTAATTAGTTTTGGCAAGTAGACTAGCAAGCAGAAGGACCCTGTTAGTAAGTTGTTGACAACAATTCAAGAAGCTATGACCATATTGCTTCATTGTAAGCTGTGCCTATCCACATTGCCCTTTTGTTATGCATCTCCTTCAGTCAAGCAAAGATTAGATCCCCCGATCTTGGGGTAGTGCACTTTCTCAGTCAAACCTATTTCATTTTCATTTTGCTATTTTCATGTTTTGCATTATTCTCCATCGATTTACATTTGACACTTATCGCTCAGCTTGCACATAACATCTTTAAACACGATTGTTTATGGAAGGTTATTGTACATCGTGTAACGACTGAAAACGTCAATGGTTGGAAAACACCGAGGGGTTGGCGGGCATGATAGTTTTGACCCCGTACTCACGGGAGGGCTGTGCTGGGTGTGTGTAGACATAGGGTGCCCTGAACGGTTTGGTCGATCAGACAGGGACTTAATTGGCGTCTATATAGCCTTTTGCAATGTATAATTTGGAAACAAAAATGAAAGCGCGAAATAATGCTTAAGAGTAAATAAAACAGGAAAAGTAGTGCAAAAACACAATAGTAAGCAGGGAACAAGATAAAATACAATTAGAAAATTGCACCGCTCCGAAGCTACAAGTTTGCTCTATTAATGTAGATATAGTCGGTTGCACAGAATGGTGGAGCGTAGAGATCCCGAGAGTAACCAAGACGTGTAGAGCAAGGCAGGTTATGCGCTTGGGTGCAGCCTTGGGCGTTGATGATGCAGGGATTCTACCAAGGTGGTAGAAGGGGAATGGAACAAAATGCCAACAAAAGATGCTAACTGTTTGTAGTATCAAACAAAAAGCTTACAATGCTCAGTGTTACGACGTGCTAGGAAGAGAACTTGAGTGCCAGAGAGAGGAAAAGTCAAAGAATTCGAAAAATCTTTGAACTTTTTGAATGTTTCTTGTTGAAAAAATTCAAACCTTTTGAATACTATTTTCCGAAAAATTTTCAATAGCCAGAGATCATCCCCCTTCTTGAGCGTTGCTCATCGAGGTATTTATAGGGCTAAAGGGCATGCGAAAGGGGCAATTTGGGTGCCACGTGCCCCGGGTCCACATTGACTTGCTGGTGCCACATGTGTCATGTATGATCGTTGGACTGGCAAGACCGTTGTAATGCAAACCTGCTATGCCATAACTATGAGACTGCCACGCTGTAATTGCATCGTCGACATCTGGAGACGTGTGCCAATGATCCAATTAGGTAAAGTGCATTGATGTTACACAACCACCCGCATGCCTTACTGTGCTTTTTAGTGTAGCATGCTTGGTGTAGCGTAGCACCTTGTCGTGCGTTCTGCTACATGTGTGTTGCATGTTTGCTATGCTATGCTACGCTACGTAGCATAGCATAGCGTAGCAACTGGCCTTAGTTGTGAAAGCTTTGCCAATTTGCAAACTTTGCTTTCGTGAGACTTGCAAATTTGTTGATTTCGCCCTTTGAGCTACCTTTTGTCTCTTTTGCAGGATTGCTACACCTTGCTGTGCTATGTAGCTCAGCGTAGCGTAGTAGCAGACATGGTCCACCGCTTCCTGATGGAAAGGGACATTGTTGAAGGGATTGAAATTGGGTGTGGGGATTGGTTGTGGAGTTGTTGCCATGCTACGCTATGTTACGTGGCATGGTGTAGCGTAGCACTCCATTCTGTAATCGTCTTCTAAAGCTTGATACGCTACATAGCGAGGCGTAGCATAGTGTAGTAGACTTCGTGACTTAGAAAACTTGCCGAACTATTTTCGTGCATCCAGAATGCTACTGCCAACTCCGTGCACCATTTTTTGAGCAGGTTGTCGACTTGGAAAGCTACTTGGGTGGATAGGCATGGTGACCCATAGAGCTTGTTCATGCCCAAAGTAGAAAATTTTCCGAACTAGCTGGCTTGTGCTCAGAGCATTCTCCTCTTGAAGAAATGTTGTGGCGCTATGCGAATTACAAGGCCTGGTGAAGTAAGAATGATCCCACATTTTTTGGGGTGTTTCACACCGATTAAGTCCCTGTCTGATTGACCAGACCATTCAGGGCACCCCGCTTCCGTTTACTCCAGCTCGGCCCTCGCACGGATCTGGGGCTAGGTTGTGTGCCTAGTGACCTCTCTGTGTTCTAACCACTAACATTTTTGGTTGCTATAGTAACAAGTATTAATGATATACATTTTAGAAAAGAAATTAATTGCAATTAAGTCACAAAAATTCACAACAATGTCTCTCTCACAAGACTATGATAATGCAACAACTAGTAAGGTAATTCATTGGAGAACCAATGAATTATACAATGATGAAGATGAAGTTTGGAGTACTCAATCTAATGCAGGGGGCTCCTATGTACATAAACAAAGACAACATTGTCCCAATTCATGATTCTATAACCTACCTAGTCACGATGAACCCCTACTGGCCACTAAGAGCCTAATGCATATACAAGAGTCTATTTGAATATCCCGTAGGCATCATAAGGAAAGCTATCTACCCAGGCTTGATTTAAACAACTTTTCCAAATTCTCAGGAGGCTATGATTTGGATCTACAACATCATTTACAAGCCTTCCATGATGCCTGTGTATGGAACAATATTAATAATGGGTGGCAAAAACTTAAGCTCTTTCCTATGACACTTGTTGGCCAAGAAAAATTATGGTACAAGTCTTTAAAACCAAAATTAATTCGATGTTGGTTGACAATGGTAGAACTATTTAATGAAAGATATAAAACCTATGCAAGAGCATCAGCCTTGAGGAGACAAATCCAAGAATGGAAATAAGCGTAACATGAACCCTTGGACATGGCCTTAGAAAGATATTATGTAGTGTTTAACAACTACCCAGGCCATGGATTCTCAGAGGAAAGGCTAATGTACCACATCATAAATGGGCTCTTTAACGAGACAAGGGAGACCCTAGGGATGTATGCCCCAGGTCAACTATACGAGCTCCAAACCCACCAATTTTAAGAGCTTATCAAGTGGGTAGCAAAGGAAGAAGGAGAAATGGCTAAATGGGAGTACGTTGAAAAATCTCAATGGGACAAAAATCTCAATTTAACAAAGGTCCATAATCATGAAGAGGAGAAATAAACTCATCTCAAGGAGTTGGAACAATCTTTGCGAATACAATAATCACTAGATGAAATTGAGGCAAAGATCAATAAGATGACGGAATGGATACATGAAAAATGTGGAGAATATGCCAACACTATTAGAGGTAGAACCATGATGAACCAAGAAGTAGGATAGAACACCCTTAGAAAATTGGAAAGAAGGGTTGAAGAGAATAAGAACTCAAATACTAGTTATACGTATCAATGTAACATTTGCCTATACGATCACCCCAAAGGTCAATGTCCAATCTTGTCACATTTACATGAGCATTGGGGAAGAATGTTACATCCAGAGTTCATACAAAAATACTGTGTTCAATCATAGTGGCAAAGATCCCAGTCATGGGGGAGGCCACCCTCAAACTAGGCATACCCTTCATATCATCTGAACCCAAGCATTTATCAGGTTCAACATCCTGTTTCCCCAATCGGGTTAACATCTTCTATCTCACCACATTGTTATTATTCTCCTAAATACTATTAGCCTGTGTCCTTTCCAACAAGATCACCACCTAATGTTCCTTACACTTCTCCTTACTCTTAATATTTTCATCCTTCACCTCCTTCTACATCGCCACCAATAGTACTAGAAGGTTTTGCACCACAACACCAACCCACAAACGTTACTTATGTTGCTACTGTCAACCGTAGTGGGAATCCTTCATAACATCGAAGGTGTACCTTCTTTAGACATGACTATAGAAAGGGACAACACAATTTTGTAACCACTGCATCCTCCCACTCAGCATAAGTTCAACACTATGGTGCATCTTTCTCCTTGAACCCAACACCTTGTGTTACCTTATCGAGGCCACCACTCAACACTCCAACAACTATGTGACCGAATGAATATAGCCATGTAGGGAGACATATCAATACTTGCATATCATCTTACGGTCATGGGTGCCATAGTGGGTCAACTCCTTATCAATTAATCACATCTTATAAATTTCCCCACTATGTCAACATTAATCAAGTGTGTGAACCCCAGTTTGGGTACATTCCAACCACCACATGAAAAGGCATCCAATGGGTTGGATATGACTTGGCCCCAATATTTCCAACATGCATGGATCATAACCTTCCATTTATTAATTCTAGCCATGCTCAATCAATTAGTTATGGGGGATATCCTCCATTCTAACAAGAAGGATTAATAAATATTTTTCCTTTTCTTTAATTTTACAATTTTTGTTTTTTAGTTTTTCATCTTTTAATTTATTGTTTTATCTTTTTATCTTTTTATGAGTAATCTCATCTATGAATAAAGCACTCATGTGACTCGTTGGTTGAGGTATTGTTCTTTGCTATCAAGTCTCGAGTGACTAATTATTTGGACAGTGAACCCACCATATCCATCCAACCATTCTATTAATAAGAGGTTCTACTCTCAGTACGATGATATTCTTGACCTCATTAAAACTTAAAGTAATTTTGTGCTTATTATGGCTAGAGCAAAAAATGATGGACTACGAGGGAATGGTCAGGGTGTGACATCAAGGGAACTTGTGGATTCTGTTTGGTAGCATCTGTAGGAGTTACCATGCAGCTTGGGTGTATCAAGATCCTTGTAGATCTAACAAAAAATGGAAGTAAGAGTAATAAAGGCACTCAGTTAAGAAAACTAATGCTATTCTAGGGGGTTCCACTGGAAAGACATGCACCCATGCTTGAAGGTAGGCGACTTCTCTGGATTAAGCATTCAAAAAGAGAGAGAGAGAGCATGAAGAGTGTGCCAAAGTGGCCACACAAAAAGAAAAAGAAAAGATCAATCTCAAAGTGCCACAAAGCAATTCTGAATCACTCCTTCCTTGAATGAAATGCCAAGTGATCATACACCTTGTTGTCATGGTACTCTTATGGTTGTCCATCATGGGATGAAACAATGCGATGTCACTGATCAGGGAAATGGACTTGGTCTTGATTTTGGAGCGACAGGTGAATGCCACATTAATCACATCCTACACTCAAGATTCATTGTGCCATGGGTCAGTTTCTCCATGTTTCAATCTTTGCAATCCCTTCTACAATTTGCCTCATCTTGTTGTTCATGTATGTCTTATGTAGCATTGAATTCATACCTCATCACAGCGGTATCTACATGTGTGTGTTTTGTGGAACTGGTGTGGATTACATTTAACCCTTCTAGTGCCTACAAACATTTTAAGGTGTGGTTACATAAGGGCATTATAGGTAGGAACCTGCTTTGGGGAGGATCCACTTGCATAACTTTTGTAATTTGTACTTGTTGCACACCACCACATCATTTTATAACCTTCGAGTAGTTCATTTCCAAATCTATTCTTTCCTTTATCATCCTTCTAAGTTAAAATGTTCTTATATACCATCTCATGTCCTTTTTCCTCATCCCATTCAGGAATGTCATTGTCAGATTTCACCCCATTATACCTTTTGTGCCTTTCGATCTATTTAATGTTACCCTACACCTTTTCGATTAACCTCAATTCCTTCATTTGTGGACCTTTCATGGAGTTCGCTCCCAAGGTAGTTAGGGACCAACTCAAAGGGTCCCCATTATGTTCTATCCTTTCTGAAAGTGGCACCTGGTACTTAGGAGAGACATACCAATTTTGGCACAATAAAGAAGAAGGCACCATAGTTAATATTGGTGGTGTGTTTGTGGATTTTTTTGCTAAGGCCATTTTAGAGGTGTTGAATCTTCCGAATGCAGGGCTAAAAATTGCTCACTTGTCCACTTGCTCTGATGCTGATGCATGAAAAATTTGGTTAAAAAGGATGTACGACAAGGAAGACAAGGTATATGGAGAGTTCACTCTAGAAGAGAGGATCTATTTCAAGATTGGTACTTATCACATCTTCCCCATGAAAGGACTGAATAGGATCGCAACGTATGCGGCCAGAGGAAGGGCAATATTGATGGGCAAGGTTAATGCTAACCTCCCCCATCTATATCTCACAGAGATTTTGAGGCAATTTGAGGAATGCAAAATAGGGAAGTTTGCATTGCCCTTCCCCTATCTCATCAGGAAGCTGTGCCAGCATGCTAGAATTCTGGGGTACACCAATGACATCCCTAGAAGAGCCCAAAATGCTTCATTCACCGAATTGCTGAAACCACTAGCCCCAAGGAAAAATGCTAGTGAGGCATTGGAGTTAAAATAAGAACAGATGGTGGGGTCCACTGAGACTCAAACTATAGGGCCTAGCCAACTCCCAAGAACATGGCCTAGTCAACAATAAGAAGTAGGACCTAGCATAGGCCAACAAGACCAACTGCTGCCATTGCCGTAGGATTATCAACCATCAATAAGCCATCTCAGGCCCATCGCTGAGATGGTTAGCTGGGGAAGTCATGATGATATGAGTTTCTTCTAGGTCATTGACGATGTCGTACAATCCATGGTTTCCATAGATCACACACAGGGTGAAGTGTCCATCCAAACAAGAGGGGGGGAGACACACGAGTCACAACAAATCTTGGGAAATGCTGCATCCTTTCAGGTGCAATTGGAAATAGGTGAAGGTGACATAGTCATGGTCATGTAGCACCAAGATGTAGCAGGAGCCATAGAAGTGTTCATGAACCATATAAAAGTGTCCTTCAATGTCCTTCTTGTGCCACCAATGGATTTCACAAGAGCACGTGATGCTCAAACTTTGGCTAGCCCCTTGATGACTCCTGCGGAGCATGAGGATGTTCTCAATTGATTGCTGTAGATAGGACAAGTGATGATGTCCTTGTTTGACATCCCACAAGATGTCATAGTAATTCAATTAGACCTCATCTTCACCAAGGGGAAGCTGGTCATGGCAAAGATCAGGGCCAAGCATGTAAAGGCAAAGTTGGAAAGACTCCAGGAAAGGCTCGTCACCCTAGAAGCTACACAACGGGATCCATCTCAATTCATCCATGTAGACCGGCTATAATCTTTTAGGATAGAGCAACTCACTAAATTATTGGCAGACAATAAATGAGTGGTAGAGGAGAAAGAGAGGGATGATTGGGATGCTTCCAAGGCACAAGCACATACATATGCGCATGTCAAAGCACTCAAGGCCTTGTAAGAAGAGAATATATAGCTTGCCATAGACAATCTTTGGTTGACCATTGTGGAGAAACAAAAGAATGCTCTCAATGAGAATTTTTAGTGGTTATGAGAATAGTTAGTTAGGGTCAACCAGGACATGAATCGCTTGGCCAAAGAGAATTGAACCCTCTCAATGGAGGAGATATGTGCAATCCATCAAAAGATGGCAACTGAAATAAGCGCATGGAAAAATGAGGCTAAGCCACATGAGAGACTAAAGGAGCACTTTAGAGATTAGGTGGAAATGTATAAGCAAGTCAATGAAAAAGAGATCCATATGGCCAAGGCCCACATTAACACCTTCAGTGCTCAACACGGTGATTGGTGGGTCATATTGGACACCTATGCATTCACCCATCAAGCAGAGCTCAAAAGCCAAGACTTGTAGATAAAAAATCTTACGGAGTACATGGAATTGGCAAACCTACGGTATGCCAATTTAGCCATGTTAATAGCGGGACACCCGAGAATAGAGCTGGAGAAGTAGGTAGCTACCACCTACGCAAAATATGAAATAGAATTTGTGGAGAATAAGAAGACACTATAGAATTTAGAAGTGGTAAATTCTGAGTTAAAGGTGATTAAAACTAGGTACTAGGGATAAAAAGATGTCGCGAAAGACTTGGCTTGATGACTTAACAATTACTAGGAGTACAAGGATAAAGCTAGAGCCTATGAGGAGGAATGACGGATATTTGTGGCCTGGTATGTCAAAGCAAATCAAATGTTCCCTCAACTACCATGTCCATGGGAGGTGCTGACTCCATCAAACACTGGAGCATCAACATGGATGGCACAGGACCCCTGAACTAAAGAGGAAAAGCTCTAAGCACTCCTTTAGAGCCATCAAATTCCAAAAATTGGAGCACAAGATAAGGGGAAGTGATCCATGGAGGAACCACCACCACCTGGAACCACATGAGTTCCAACAAAGTTTTTTACTTTTGTAATTTTATGTTTGTGTCCTAATTTTGTTGTATGCAATCCACCACTACAGCATGAATAAATTCTTAATCAATCAATAATCCCATACCTATCCACTATGTAATCAATGGGGCTTGTTGTCATTTTGTTCGACTCAAGGACAAGTTTGTATTCAGTTGTGGGGGTATGATGAACGATGATTTGTCAAGCTTCAATATCAGACCCTCAATATTGGACCCTTGATATTAGATACGCAATATCATGGCCTGACAAGCAATATCAGATACATGATATCGTGGATCCCGTGTGAGCATATAAATACACAATGGGGTGCACGGGAAAAATATAGGAAAAGTTAGTGTTAGAGTAGGATATTTTTGTTAATTTTCAATTCCTCTCAACCTTTTCCCCAGTGCATGCCCGTAGTGTGATGATTGTAATTGTATGGAACCTTTATTCGAGTGTGATGTACTTGGACATGCACATGACTAGCAATAAAGATTGAGATTACTTCATCATTGTAGCATTCACTTAGTTTAACTGTTATTTATTGCTTTCTTACTTAATATCTCTTTACCTTCCTCTCCTACCCTTGTTATTAAACATGGAATGAGGACGACTTAATCATGAGCATTTAAGTGTGACTACTTGGTATCCCAGTAGCATACCTAGGACATGTGCTTGGTAATCCCAGTGGTAGTACATGAGGTCCAAGATGTGTATGGATGATTAAGGAATGGATGCTCATTGCACTTAGGCTAGCTTAGACTCTCTTCACCCTTTCCCTCTTAGCTTAATTAAAGTTATTTCCCATTGCCTCTAGGAGTAGCACTAGTTTAGGACCACATCATACACCTCACTCTGGACTAAACCATATGTGACAAGCAAATACTAATCGAGGTGGGAAGACAATGAACTATCATCAATGAGTAACTATCTAGATACCACAACTAGCCCATTTGTGGAGTTTGACTGGATCATGCATGAATGCTCGTATTTTTATAGTTGAGTGTAGGGATATCTCGCCACTCATCAGAAGGTTTTGAGGAGTTTTCTTAGTATTTGAACCCATTTATTATGTCACAATATTCTAGTCTCTTTTGCCTAATTTTTTTGAGCCAATTACATTTGCTAGACCTTCTTACTATTGGAGTAAGTTTGCAATTTTTTGATAGCTTTAGTATTGGACTTAATTTGTTAGCCCTAGGCTATGCTGCAATGTCAATTTAATTTTGAAATAATTACAAAACCTTTTTATATTTTTTGAATATGTTGAATATTATTTTTATCCATCCACCATCAATGTTTGATTTTCCTGGTTTGGCTGTTGATGAGTGGCGAGGTACCCCTACACTCCACCATACGAATACGAGCGTACACGCGTGATCCGGTCGAACTCCGCAGACTAAATGCCTTAACACCATAAGAAACACTTGGGGTTAATCGTTCGTTGTCTTCCCAGGCTTGCTTGTATGTGTCACGGTGTATGGTTAAGCAAGTCTGAGGTATGTGATTTTTTTGGTATTTTCGGCTTATCT